>CANTFL010000523.1:0-34546 GCA_947650285.1 Hyaloperonospora brassicae | reverse complement strand
CTAACTTCCGCTGGTTAAGCACTTAGACCTGATTTAAATTATTTGATCAGGGGCTGAAGCGTGTCAGTCAGGCGATTTATACAGATTCTCTCCAACTCTATATAAACGTTCTTTTGCGATCATGCCAGCAATTTCCACTGTTACTTGCGCTGTAGTCGTGATTTTGTTGGCATGAAAAGCTCGCTGGAAATCAATTCGGTTGGATGTTCGGAAAGTGTTGGCGACACAACGTCAACGGACGACAGAAAGGCTGATAAACAAACTCATGCGCTCGCTTTACGAAGCATTTTAAAAACTTGTAAACGTTTGAGCATGCGATTTGACTGAGACAATATATTTTATGCTGCAAGACGAGTAAGTATACCATGTTTTACTTATCCAATCTTCGTTCGTGAGACATGTGTTGTGAATATGTGTACATTAAAAAATTCTAAACAAGTTAGGACATAGCGTGCCATTCGTTTATTGACGTACAGCCTTCTGCTCTACCTACAGATAATTCCATTACAAAACAATTTTGTTCCACCCTCAATCGAGCATAATTTTGCTGTTTCTCAAAGTATATTATTGCATTCTATCGGGTAATGTCTGCAATTTTCATGTTTCGATTTCCTTGATCATGGCGATACAAAGGTTGTTCCTGTGTGAAATTCCCCGAAGGTTATGATGATTTACCGAAAAATTACGAAATAATTCATACACAAATTAATGAGAATTATGCACCACACGATGCAACGATTTCTGCAAAATTAAGGTATTTGAATAGCACAAATGAATCAAAGAACGACACAAACAAATATAAACGGCATAAGCAATCATTCAACAAACTTTGCACAGCATTGTCATTCAAATGGCTTATGAAGGCAATATTACAGTCTTCGCACATGCCTTTGCTAAACTTGTATATTTAATATATCTGTACGATAATTTTATTAGGTGAACAGTCATAGCAAATTATAGAATATGTCATTTTCGGGAATTTGTTAGACGTGATATCATGTGCTTTACACACGTTCGTAGGAGAATTCTAGTAAAGGTGACTTTCAACGATAATAGTGTAGGCTGACATTGTGTGAAAGCAATAAGTGTCGCAGAGCTCAGTGTCGGCGAAATCTAAATCGACCTAATGGCGTAGGCGAACCGAGTTTGGGCAAACTCGGTATCGCCGAACATGGTGTCGACATCTTGGTGTCGACATAATGGTGTCGACGAACCCACTTTCATCGTATTTCGGTTTAATAGTTTATAGCGCAAAATGATCGAAATTTGTATCATCATGTTTACGTGAAAGGAAGAAGAAGAAGAAAGAAAGCCTCACAAAACAGCTCAGCGATTTATTAAACATTTATAGCAATACAGTGCATAATTTTCAATCTCCAAACGACAATTACAATTACGGTAAGTGCCTCTCGTGGGCTAGATTATGCCCGTCTCTACCGTAGACAGATAGGAATAGCAAGTCGATAAATAGATAGGTAGCTTCAAGATATCAGGAAGGCTATGATTCGTAATGCTCTCATCAACGGACGAAGTCGCAACGACGAAGAGACGGTAAACCTTAGCTTAAAGGGAGCGTTTGAAGCCTCGTCGACGGCGATGTGGTGAGCGTTAAGGGAAGGCGCCATTTATGGACTTGTTTAAGTGACGATCCGGTGGGTCTCAGCCAAGGCACCGCAATTCTTCCAGTCGGTCGTAAACTGCGCCCGGTGACATGTCAAAAACGCTGAAAAGCGACGTCTTCTATCTTTAATGTGACGTCATAGGGCGTATAAGGATTAAAAGCTGATAGGATCAGGCAGGCTAATGGAGGACTTGGTTGCGGTGTGTTCATTATTCAGTCTTAGCAACTGACGCTTGAGGAGCGGGACGCAATTATTGATGATGATTTCCAACCCAACAGACCAACTTGCCGACTCAATTCAGCGATCTTGTCCTATTTTTGCATTATAAAAATTTGATAGTACATTAGCTTTTATATAATAATCTGCCCCAGGTTGAAAAGCTAAATTTTTACTATGAATAATTGGGGAATGGCAGCTTCCTAAAGCGTATTGTACAGTAATGCTAGTATGCGTGCACATAAATTCAGAGCAGGCACAAATATAGAAACTTGTCGCGACTTAGTTTAATGAAGATGCAGCCGTTGAATATGTCTTATGTATCAAGTGGAATAGGGAAAAAATACAATTCTGTGTACTTTTTTCTTTTCTGCATGTTTCAGTATTGCGTCTATTTTGTCGATATAGGTACCAAAAACCATATCCACATTTATTTTCTATCTGCCTCTCGAAATCATGTTATAACTGACATATATCACAACATCTTAATAGCAGTTACAATTAGTGGTGTGATATCTCTCTGGTGTGTATCTTGACCGTAAGTAATATACCTAAATATTTATGCCATATTTTTAAGATTGACGTTATTGATTTTGCCTTTCGGTGCTTTCTTCATATGCTTCCCCACCCTTCATCCAGCATCTCCCGCACCTTAATCTACACGCCAGCTATCATTTAAGTTGCTTTCTCACTTGCCACCGAACATTATTTGGTCGATATAGTGTCTACGCACACATTTAAATGCGTGTCACAAATTTGGGTCAAATGAGGCAGAAGCGACGCAACATTGCAGTACAAATATAAACAATATCTGTCAGGATACGCGGTAGCGACAACGAACTTTTTTACTTGTGATAATTGACTGGTAACTATTTGAATGTACAAGATTAAGACGATGAATTTCATGAAGACCGATAAAAACACGCGTACTTGCATGTTTGAATCTCGGAAAAAATGGAAAATTTAATTATGTTGTGACCGGCAGTGTTTTATGTTCATATTTGACTTATAAAGGGTATATACATGTCTCCCTTACACTGTATTTGTTAATATTTATGTATTGTTCTGGTGCATTTATGTATGTCGATCATCTTGTCACCCTTAAGTTTTATTTTTTTAACTAATATCTTTTAATGATCGAGCCTATAATAGTCGCCGAATCATATATGAGGCAGCGGACGAAAGGAAGTAGTTTTGGACAAAGGTTTGGCTGAATAATTTTTTACGGTGGTGTATGTATGTGGTGTGTCAAGAGCAAAATACTGACCCATATTTTTTACAAAATAAATGGTATCGACACTATCATGTCTTTGGCTTTAGGCAAGGTAGTATAACTCGAAGTGGCGCACGTCGATAAATTTTCTATCGGTGCAAGATATCTTTGGAAGGAAAAATTAAGAATAATACGATCGCTGTAATATTTGTGAATTGAACGACATATATACTTGAAGTAGTAGAAGCAATATCATACAGGCGTAAAGTTGTACGTTTAAACCAGATAAAGGTTGGTCTTGTCGGGTTCACAGTCCCCGCAAACGGTTATGCTTCACCTGGATAAAAAAAATTGACGCTCCATATCGTCCAGTACCTATAGCAACGCTATTTGAAGATAGTTTTGTTCTATACCCGTGTTAGTTATTTAACAGATTATACATCTGATTGAGTTTCTGTCTTGGTCGCATTTCAACTTTCAGCATACTACTGTTGGATAGAAATATCTTAGATCGACATCTACGAAAAAATTCCTGATATAATCCGATAGCACGTAGCACTCACATTTGAATCTTGTAGCTTGTGATTTAAAAATGAAAATGTGTGGCCAAGCAGCCACATTATTCAATGTCATATCTTTCTTCTTGTAGAATATTACTGCTATACGCTTTTAAGTCGTTTTTCGAAGGCATAACCCGATGTGATATTATATATCTGCATGAGTTATATCAAACACTGTCCATGTCGATCATACGTTGTGATCCCTTTATCCAGTATACATACTTTGATGTATCTTATAATCTTCTTACGTTGTTTATATCATGCGGGACGAAAGATTATAGTAATCTATTAGTTATTACTACACCAAGTATGTTTTATCTCGTACAATGCGGATGGAGCAGCCAATATACATTGTCCATATTTCTACCTTATTAAATGTGGTTCGATCGTTTGTATATTTTCTATAAAAGTGTAATTACGTTTGTCTAATAGGCTGCGAAACATATTCCCTTATCTTATTAACGCGATACAATGGACTGATGTCTAAAATAATTTGACTCCCGCCCATTTTATTGCACTTACTAACTTTATAAATAACGTACATATTTTTCCACCCCTAGACGTAACGGTTTATTTGTTTCTTAAATAATATATGAAGACTAATTATCCATTAAAATCGGTTGCCTCGATTGTGTTAGATATGGAGAACATATAATGTATTTAATTGTTTCATCACTTTTTTATCCGGTGTACGCATCGTCTGTGCTGTGCATGTCATCATTATCCATTCTCTTGTTTCGAACACATACGTACAAGTATATTTGGGGCTGTCCAGTTTTTTATAATTTGTTATAATTACATGATTAAATATACACTGAACTTCTATTCCGATCCATATATTGTCGACATAACATTGGAGACTACCGCTATGATGAAGGCACTACCAAATTTTTGACGGATCTGACGTCTTGTGCGCTGACAGGTTTAATGAAGATTTTTCCGCTAACATATTTCGGCTGCATGGTGCGACATCTATAGATTTATTTACATGTGTGATTGAGTCTTTTTCTTCCAATCTTTACTTTACGAGAGGCTTGTAGTACTTTATTGTTAACTACGACATTCACTGTTAAAAAGTATAAATAGAATGTATTTTAATAATTTTTTTGTAATTACAGACATTTTCTGATGCTGAACGAATCGATGCGTGCAATAGCTATTATAGCTGATATCAAATATCCTATAATTGCGTGTCAATCCCGAGCAAGCCTTTTTTACAATTTCTCATTGGGGGTTATTGTGTTGCCTTTGATTAACGGTACCATTACGTCTAGTGATAATGGATTCACTTCCTACAAATCCAAATTGAGGCAATTCTATTATGTGTATCACGAAGGGCTCGATTCCACGACTCGGAAAACCAATCTGCACTATATATATCTGATAATATGGCATATAGACAGGAATAACCGGTCTTAATATGACACGTTTAAAAATGCATCACATCAATTACGAGTGGACATGTATGTGCAGGGGTTAAGCTGGGTCTGTGCGGTCTACAAAAAACTAGTATTGATATGCTCGACACGTACAGCGATGAAAACCACGCAAGCGCTAATGCCGCTCCCTAATATATAACCAAACATCGTGAGATGTATATGCCTACGCTTAAGGGTGCGGTAGGTTTCCGTCGCAATATACGCCCCTAATGAACAAATTGGATCTAACTATGAAGCAATATAGAAATTTTATGAGCTATATGCACACGTTCAAAAGACCATAAGACCGGCCCTAGTGACAGCATGTAATTATAGTCATCTTGTTGTACTTTTACGGTCTAATTATCGATGTGAGCACTACACAGCCGCAATCGTGTAAGCAAGTCGACACATGTGTCGTGAATATCCTGACGTAGTAATGTTATAAAAATGTATAGGCATAAGGTAAAACTGAAATAATAATTGATCCTTTTTGATTACGATAAAAAAGAACACATGTGATGAAAATTGACACATATACAATATGAATATTCACGATTGCTAAGTATCTCAATCTAAGATTTATGTAAGCCTTGTTCGAGCGTATTTAAATGGTTTACGTGAGTAGTAAAGATGTGCGAGCCTATCGTGAAATTGCTGTTGTAAACGCTCCAAACATATCTTTGTAGGCGGGTCGACCTTCATTAATTTGCAACTATTGAAATATATAAACTTTGAAACAGATCGTAATGATGAGTATATATATATAAAGCTTTCGGGCACGCGCAACGCATATCATCATCAGTAAGATTATGCTTTATCTCGAATACTTACATCTTGCAAAATCTTTGTATCCTGACGTCATATGGGATCAACGTCTGTTTGTATTCATGCTCACGATGTCGGATAAGTAATATTAAAAGGTCCATCAAATTACGAAGAAAATGCCCCATATAATCTGCAAATAAAAATCCATGATTATTTCATAATAATAAATCACCATTTAATCTCGAAATTAAAAAAAGCCTCATTTTAGCACGAAAACATTAAAATGGCCCACGTCTTAGTATACTTACGTTAAGTGTAGAACACATGAAACCATACTTCCTTGACTTTGAATGAAATATAACATATGTTAGGTTGTCCAAACCAACCATGACAAGCGACGACGAACAGCACCTACCTTGCATCTTCTTTAATAAATGGGGCTACTCGAGTAAGAGCGACATAGATTTAGTTGTGGTCGAATTCAATATATAATCTAATCGTCCATTTTGCGTTTTTAAAGTGATGGACTACGTTACAAAGCCGAGTGCACATATGATGAACGTCTATCTTGTTGTACAATTCGCGTTCTCGCACACGTTCGGTCCACCGACACGATTTTCACCACACTATTGACAGGTTTCCGAATCTACAAAGTATTTTAAACGTTGCGCGTCAGCTAAGTAAACTGCTTCGAATTCTGCAATCAGAGAAATGGCCATAACGTTCGGCCGGAAGGGTACTACTGTGATGATTTGAGTGAAGCTACGGAACGAAGAAATATTACAATCTACATGAACTGCGGTAACGCACTCGACATATTAAAGTTTAAATTTTTCGCGGTGATACTAAGCAGTATAGACTGCTTTCACCAGAAGTCGCAGAATTAAAGAATCGAAGTCACAGGGTCAAGCTTGAAATCGTAAAATTGATTTCGAGCGATTAAGTATCTTTTTTCGAGAATTTATCCATGATGTTGGGAAATACCCCAAGCGAGGATATTCTGTGGATGGTTATTTGTTCAAGACTTCGGTAGTTGTAATTGTGCTTGTTGCCTGTTTTCGAAATGGATATAACGAAATTTAAAAATATTGGAGCTGGAATTGTATAGATGGAAAATAAGGATAGCTGGAGCTGGTTTCTTTAAATCATACTATCCCTCATTCATTTATCTCCTTCATTTGTGATACCGGATTGAGACAAAAGACTTATGGAAGCTATGCGGACGACAGCACCAGATATTTTACATTTTTGTGCTTCGGGCACTCAATGCTTAATTTCATTAAGAAGTACAAGTCCAGATTGATTAAAAATATTTGGCGTGGAATATGGCCCGCTCTCGAACGAAGCTCATATACGATAAGATGGATTCTATATTTACTTTACTAGATACAACAGCGTTCTCATGGCTTCAGGATGTGGGGCGTTCAAAATGGTCGACAGCGTTTTTGCCATACCAAAGGTTAAAAACTTTGATATCGAATGACGTGGAATAAGTACAAGCGCATTAAAAATAAATCGCTGTCTTCTCATTATAGAATCTTTACTGGAGATTGAGTGCAACGTAGCTTGCAAGTGGGCTTATAATGAGTTTCAAGTTATTTGGGGTAGTAATGACTATATTCATCTCGCAAGTAGACAAATGGATTTTTTTATATTATCTGGTCGACTTGATGAACCTCGCAACTTTACTTTGTTGTTGCAATTATACAAAATTGCACAATTTCACAACAAGACTCTAAGCTCATCGTAAGATAAAGTCGTACGATGCTCGTGCGGTGACTTTGATGACGTTAAATCACCTTACATCCATGCATAATTTGTATTGCAGCACTTCTAGCAAATGGCATCTACGATGAAAAAAAATTCTCGCTCCACGGAGAGCATCGGCGATTATAGTCAGTTATTCTGATTTAAGCGAGACTAACAAACAGACGATCGTGCAGATATTTCCTAACAAGAAGTGTTTGCGGTTCTTTATCCAAGTAAAACAGGACTTTCAAAGAAGAAAGGAATTTTCTCGCGATAAGCGACAGAGAAAATTGATAGGTTTTAAACCAAAAAATGTGTATTTGCAAACAATTAGGCCATAGCCGTAGCACTTGTACGACAATTTTAGCAGTATTGAATGTATAAGTTACTTAAATGCATGATGTAATTTGAACTGGCGTTTTCCGTCCCATAGGGTTTCCTACGCTTTTTACAACAATTTTATTACAATTGCATACCTAATATTGCAATAATTTACTCTGGCGTAAAATTATTCCAGTATGCTGGAGTGATTAGACACTTTGACCAACCCAACTGTTTTTGTCTCTTGTCATAACCTCTAAAGCTTCACGTTCAGATTGTTGCAAACAGAAGCCATTTGCTGAAAGCACCGTTGCATTCCTTTATTAGCACTAGTATTTCTCCATAAGCATTGATACGGCTATGTATCCGATTCTTGTATTGCTGTAAATACCACTATTGTACTGTACAAAGATCTATGCATACGGCAAATTTAGACGGCAACAACAATTCTTAATCCAAGTAACGAAGATTGACATTTCAGATGTACATAAAATATTAAATCACAACATCAGTAAATAATAATACAACTACGTTGTCGTTCAATAAACTGACAACAACCTTCAACAAAAACAACTAAGGGATCATCGCAAGATTTGTTTTTAAAATATGCGTGCAGCCGAACAAGTAGAGATAAACAGAAAGAATAGATACGTATAAGTCTATTGATATGATTAAGCGATTGAAAGAATCGAAGCTGATAAGCAGGAAGGAAAGCGATTCCACAAGTAAAACAACAACAATAGCAACCGCTCCCTTTGCAATAACAATATAAGCAGCAGTAGCAGTAGCAACATCGATTATAGTAGCAGTGCAAAACAACAGCAATTGCAGCAACAACAACAGTAGCAACATCAACAAACAATGGAGCAAAGTCAACAGTATCAACTGATCAACAAAAGCAGCGACAGCAGCTGTACAACAACAACAACAGCAGCATCAACAACAACAGCAGCAACAACAACAACAGAAGCAACACCAACAAAAGAAACAGATCAATAACAACAGCAACTCCATCAGCAGCAACCTCAGCACCTACAACGAAGCTAGCAATTCAAATAATCAGCATCTAAAACAACACTAACAAAACAAAAACAGTAATTTTATCAACTTGAGCCCCGAAATACTGTGTTCACGGCCGCGGCCGATTACGAACAGACGACGCAGTAACGTCTTCATATCTGGCGTCTGCGCCCACAACTTTTGGCTGCAAGCGCAACCCCTCCCCCGTCGGCAGAACTTTCTCCGCGGCTTCCCTATCAAGGCGGGGTTGATATCGAACATAAATTGGAATTTAAATAACCAAGGGTGTGAAATATATGCGTCGATACTGATAGTCGCTGTGATGGACTCTTGCAGCAACTTGGCGAAATCCACATCGTTCTCACCCGCTCTTGATCTTCAGTTGATACGAGGAGGGTAGTACAGCGAAGCTGACGGCCCTTACGTACAATGCCTTGGACGTGAAGAGCCATTCCATTGTAGAAAATCAGGTGTATACGTGAATGACTTTTCCAGAAAGAAGAGTATAATTAATCTTCATCAATTGAAACGGCGCTATCACTTCGCGCCCCGAAGGGTGGTAGCAGATCTCGCTCTTCTATAAGACTCGACCACAAAACTGGACCAGGTGTAAGAATCCGTCGCGCATTTGCATCAACTCACTTCTCAAATCTCATTCATGAGCAAAACTTATCACATTAACGTCGGCTGTGGAGTCAAAATGTTGCAGAACTGGAGCTATGGAGATTTGTTGTTGCAGCATAGAAAAGGATGCGCGCGCCGACCAGGTATGCTTCTGACAAAAAATCGTCTTCCTTGAGCTGGTACATTACTGCCTATAAACAGAGATGTTCAGGATGAACCGACTGGGATCGCTAATCGCTCCGAGAAACGCTTGCATACCCTTTTTTGAGCTAAGAATACCCACTTAGTGAGTTTTACCAGTTTGATCAGGTCGGCTTCAATTCCCTATGCTGTCGCTTTGTGCGATAGGAGGTCTACTTAACGCTGCATAAATACTCTTTATGCAGCTGATTCTGATTCGACACTCCTTGAAGCGTACCAACAAGCGATCAAGCGTCACTAAACATTCCTCGAAGCTTAAATTTCTAAAGAAAATATCTGCCACGAGCGATCGACGACGGAACACTTATGCTCGCCCGTGACTTACATGTTGTTCGCCGAATTATTGACCAAGAGCTGCAACGGATCATATTTGTCGAGATCTAGGCAGTCGGATTCGAGCCTTGTTCACGCCGATCCGCCACTTCCAAACACGTCGATCTATGCGGTGTCGGTTGCATGTTTACGCGTAGTCTCATTTTCGGCAACTTTAACTTTGGTGGAAAAGTCTTGCCACCCATCTTTCGTCGGGATATACCCCAATAACGTGTTGTCGACGAGTTGTTGGTAGATCATGGGAGCATTCATAAGTCCAAACGTCAATACATAACCGCTCGGATCGCCCCAGGCAGAACACAAACGCTGGCACGTGAAGCTCTCGATCAGTCATCATTACCGCCTAATATCCACTGGCAGCATCAAGAGATCAACTCCACTGGTAGCTTTCGATCTCGGTCAGCAGATTGTCGACTAAGGGCATTGCGTATTCCATGATGGCCGTGACGGCGTTGACAAATTTTTATTAAATGCATAATCGGAAATCAACGTCATTCTTCGTTGGCACAATCACAATTAGCGATGCCCCTGGACTCCAGGAAAACGAAATTAGTCTTGACTTCAACAATCCTTTGTACAGGGCACACCCTTGCGTGAACTTAAAGCAAGGGTTTCGGTGTCTCGACAGACGTACACAAAGCAAGCGAGGAAGCGTAGAAAAGGTAAAAGTAGAACTGTTATATTAATATAATTAAGTCTTTTAACTACTGTCTCTCTGTTTGACTTAACTTAATTATACTAATATAACTGAGTGTATGGTGACGTCTCGTCACCACTCATTGCGCGCGTCTTGCGGCGATTGGTGGGTTGATATCATCAGGATATCAACCAATGAACAGACTCTTTGGTCGACCGATCAATATCACCACTTTGGTGATATTGTTCAAAGAATATTCAACTTCATATTCTTTATTGTCATTATTTCTAGAACGACAATTTCCATGTAACGGGCTACTCCTTTACATCACCCCCCCCTTAACTGATAGTCACCGTGTGACTATTAAAAATATGGCGGCCACCCGTTGGGCACCATTGGGACAGGGAGCACTTGTTGGGTCCGTTCCATTCACTTTCCGCTTGACCTCGCATAGTTAACATGTCTATGAGAGGTGACTCAAGACCCACACAGCCCGGTGCTGTGCAAGCCTCTGCGGCAGACGATTCGTCCCTGCAGCAACAGGTGCTGCAGGCGCACGCGGCACATCACCGCGTGCGCCTGATGACCCCGACGTTGAGGTCATCTACTCTGGCGAGTCAGACGTGTCTGACTCGGGCAATGCTCCAGAGGCGTCTCGCTCACCGGCGACGTCTCAGTATTTGCCAAGGCCACTGCCGAACGAACGGACTCCTGATTCGCATCACAGTCTGTTCGGCAGTGATGACGATGATCAGGGCGGTGAGGAGTATTACTCCTTACCACCGTTGGCTCGTGCGTCTTCACACGAGCGTGATGACGATGGCGTGAGCCGTCGTCAATCTATGAGCCGTGGTACCAACAAGAATACCACTGTGAAGCGTGATGAGCTGAAGACGTGGCGTTTGCCCGAACGGCTCATCAATAGCCTGTATCACGAGACGATCCAACACCATCGAATACCCCTATTCGATGCGACTGAGCTTCACGGCTTGAGTTCCAGCGCGAAGAACTTCCGCGCTGAAGAAGATTTTTATCTCGATGTCTTCCTTAGACATCGATGGTACAAGGGCAACCAAAAGCGTAACAAAGCCTCGATTTTGGCTGCGTGGAACGTGTTCGTCCAAAACGTAAAGAATTTTGGACGAGAAGGGTGGCTCAAGAAACTTGAGGCGACACGTCTCAGATTCGAAAAGCGAACGCCAATCGGTACTAGGTACCGGTTGCACTGTTTATCGAGTGAGGCAGACATTCCTTGCCTCACATGGGGAGACCCTTGTGCGAGTTGTGTTGACAACTCGCAGCGTGCACATAGGGATGTGTATTCCCTAAATTCGCCCTGGGGAAGGGCACACATCTCGGCTGAGATGCGTGACGCGATTGCAAACTTGCAATCCGTCTACAAGCGCCAAAAGCGCGTGTTTACCTATGGGCCACAGGACTCATCGGATGGGTCTCGTCATACTGGCGGACGAGACCTTCATCATCCATCAACAGCTGAGAGCGGGGCTCCCAGCTGTTCCAAGAGGGTGGATACCCCCGCCACTGGACGAGGTAGCTCGTCCTTGATCCTAAATTGTCACGGTGATTCAAGATACGCTACACTAGAAAGCGTTGATCACCGCGAGCATTCACCAAAGGAAGTTGTGGAGGAGGAAAGACCTCCTCCAGATGATTCGGATCACCATCTCGACCCTTACGAGATGGATCGCGCAATCGATAGATTGCGCGATGACTTGAAGCACGAGCGCGACCGGCGCTACGCTTTGACTGATACCGTGCGGAAGAACCGCAAGGATCACGAGGCTGATCGGGCGAGGGATCACGCCGATTATGCCACAGCGCAGCTTCAGGTCGAGCGGGATGTCCGCTCCCTATTCGGCGAGCTGGCGACAGCTCGCGGGGAGATATCTCGGTTGAGTTCCGAGGTATCATATCTGCGCGACCAGACGGATCGTCTGGAGCGCGAACGCAAGAACTTGATGAATGTTCTTGAACGTGGGGGTATCTCCATCGAAAGAAGAAGGCTCGTACTGACATACGGCCTGAGCCCCCCCCACGTAAAACGTAGGATGCGCACGCATCCTACGTGGCAATTCGAGTGTGTATGCATTGCCCTTGCGATGTAACACTCGAAATGGCCCAATGTACTTCGGCAGTAGTTTACTACTGCTGACACTAGTGACTGCATGTCCAGGTAAGTTTACCGTAGACAGTAGTACTAGGTCGTTAACCTTAAATGAAAGAACATTTGCTCTTCCATTCTTGTCTGCGTTCCGTATCTGGCGGTCCACCGCATTTGCGATAGAGTCCTAAACGAAACCGACTACCGCCTCTCGAGTCAGCAGGAATTTCTCTGCTGACTCTTTGTTTTGTCTTTCAGTGCGCTTCGTGCGCACTGCTAAGAGATTGTTCTCTTCTTCAGCGAGGTTGTCTTGTTCCTCGCTGAAATAATCGTTGACGATGCTGAATATACCAGCATCGTCATCACCATCCGAGTCAATAATAGCGTCGTCGCTATTCATGAGGTGATCTTCTTCATCGATGTCGACTTGATCGACATCGGCATCATACGTGACGACGTTAGCGTCGACACGTGATGAGCAAGAGCCAAAACGGTTTTTGCTCGAGCGAATCCCTCCCCCCTTATCCAAGAGTCACACTCTAGAAGGGCGGGCACACGTGGATGGCGTAGGCCATTCACGTAAAACGGTGTGTGCTGTGTGGAAGCATGCACCGAATTATTGATGGCGAATTCCACCATGGGTAGGAATTCGCTCCAACTCGGAAACGAGTGGACATATCCTCGAAGGATCTCTTCGAGGACGCGGTTCGCACGTTCCGTCTGACCATCTGTTTCGGGATGGTCAGAAGTGGACATCTTCAATCGTGTTCCGAGAGAACGGAACACGGTTTGCCAAAATACCGCCGTGAACCGAGGGTCACGGTCGGAAACGAGTTCACGGGGTAGCCCGTGGAGTCTAAAATACCGTGTCTAGAAAGACACGAGCACAAACTTGAGCCTTGATCGACTCAGGGACAGCAGCAAGATGGACCACCTTGCTGAAACCGGTCAACAAACACAAGAACACCATTATTCTTGCGGTCGTCTTCGGGAAAATCGAAGACGAAGTCCATTGAAAAGGACTGCCAGCACTCTGTCGGAACAGGCAGAGGCTGCAATGGCGCACGGGATGAAGAACTAGGCTTCACCCGTTGACAAGCCTCGCAAGTAAGAATGTACTTGCGTACAAACTGATATGGCGTGGCCAGTAAAAGTCATGACTTATCGTGAGGTAAGTCTTTTCTCTACCACGTTGGCCGCCTGTTGGGGCATCGTGACACTCATACATGATGCGCAAACGCAAATCATGATGAGCGGGTACGACGACACGAGGCGTGTCGTCGGCAACAGCTGTATAGTACAGCAATACGTTGCGTGTACTATACCGATCCGATGAGGATCGGTACAAAGCCGGTAAATCCCTCATGGATTTACTGGATGGATTCGCCAGATGATCCATCAATCGCAGAAGATCCTTATCTTCTGCGTATGCCTTTCGTACGTCGTCAAGTAAACATGACAACGGGTCACTGACTGACAGAGTCGCAACAGTGGGCTATCCTCACTGTTGAATTGTGCGTCCGGCTCGAAATCGGGCCGGCGCGAAAGCGCATCATCGACGACATTGAGTTGTCCTGGTTTATACTCCACGGAGAAGTTATACTCCGCGAAGAAAGACAGCCACCTCGCCATTCTTTACGAGAGGTGTGGGCTGTTTACGGCCGTGCGTAATGACGCATGGTCCGTATAGACAACAAACGGTCTATCTTCCAAGAGATAGACGCGAAATTTAGCCAGTGCGTACTTCATGGCAAGGAGTTCCTTGTCATGCACTGGATAATTGCGCTCAGCTGCTTGCAGCTGACGCGACTGATAACAGATGACGCGCTCCGCGCCATCTGCATCCATTTTCACCAACGCACAGCCGATCGCAAAGTCGTTGGCGTCACAGACCACATGAAATGGTCTGTCCTGATCTGCAATCGCCAAGATCGGCGATTGCATCCAGCTTTGCGTGATACCCTCAAAGGAATGCTGGCACTCAGCGTTCCATGACCACTTGACATTTTTCTTGAGCAAGCAAAAAAGATGAACAGTCATCTCGGCGTAGTTGCGCGAGTACTTGTGCAAGTACGCCGCTAGCCCAATGAACTTCCTTAGTCGCTTGACATCGACTGGCACTGGCCAGTCGGTGATCGCCTTGATCTTTTCGGGATCAGGGCGTACGCCGTGTTTACCCACGATGCACCCAAAAAGTGTTATTTCACTAGAAACGAATATACACTTCTTGAGGTAAGCGTACAACTTATGCTTGCGCATAAGTTGAAGGACCTGACGAATGTGAGTTCTGTGAGCTCCAACGTCCGTCTTTCCGTCCATAGCTCTACTATGGACGAACACATCGTCGAAGTAACTCGGTGCGAAGTCTCGCACCGGTCTCAACAGATTTGTGACCACATCTGTTGAATGTTGCAGGGGCATTACTCAGCCCCTGTGGCATCAACTAGCCACTCCCATAGCATCCCGCTGAGGGTACTCACTGCTGTGAACGGGATGTCCCGTTCTACGCATCAGGATCTGATAGAATCCATCCATCAGATCCATGGACGAAAAGATGGTACTCTTTGACATACCATCTATGATTACGTCCTTCCTCGGTATCGGCGTCTGAGCCGGTACCGTTGCAGCATTCAATTTGTTGAATGCGTGCACTATCCTCCACCCTCCTGCTGGCCTTTCTCACACAGAAGGTCGGAGAGCTGTGAGGGGAAGTTGATTCCCTCACATGGCCCGCTGCAAAGCGATCGGCAAAGAACTTGTCGATCGCTAGTGCTTGTTCACGAGGCAGTGGCCACTGCTTCATGACACAGTACTTCGAGCCCGGTTTGAGCTCGATCTCGTGTCGATTTCCTTGGTCCTTAGGCAACTATCAAGGTACGGATTCAGGGAATACATGCCTGAATTCGATCAAATCCTTATACAAAGGATTTGCCTAAAGCGACTTCTAGGAATGAGACGTGTATCGCTCAATCCGAGTCTTCTCATCGAGGACACTTTCGTCCATCGATGAGCTGCTGAGAACCCGTTCGTTCTCAGCTAATACTGTTGTCGACCGAATATCGGCCACATACTCATCCTCCGTGACGAGTATGCAGATCTGCTTGACTTTGCCAATACGCAGATCACGCAAGAACCGTTTCGGTTCTAGCGTTGGCAACTGAGTTATCTCCGAAGATAACTTCGGAGGCACAATCAGATCAAGCGTATAAGCGCCTACGCTTGATCCGACATTAACCAAGACGTTCAACGTCTCGGTTTCTTCCTGGGAACTTGCTTCTACAGGTTGCTGAGGGCCTGATCCCTCAGCAAGTGACTCGTGAGGAATTCCTTCCTCAAGTACGTGGGGACTTATTCCCTCGACGTCTTCTATACTGTGGCTGTGCAATCACAGTCAGGCATCGATCCTCTACGGTCGACTCTCCAGTCGACCTAGGATTTCCATGTTGCCCCTTGGAGGCAACAGGTTTCTTACTTCTAAGATTCTGCCCGCTAGGCATGCATCCATGTCCCGGTCCACTCGTCTTATTCGAGTGGTGGACCTTCGGCGCAGCCTTTACTTCTGTACAGTCGCCGGGAGATTGCTCCACAGTGTAGTGATCAGCTACACTGAGGTCTTGAGCAGTCGTGCTAACAACCGTACCGCAAGTGAGGCCATCGCACTCACTCGCAGTACATCCACACGCTTGTGGAAGCTCCAAAACGTTCATCGGATGACAATCGGATGAACGAGCGGCAGGCATCTTTACGGATCGATGCTGCCAGATCGCGCTTAGCTCGTACCTTCTGAGCCAAGGTAATTTCAGGATGACATCAAATTTGTCATCCAGATCTAGTACGAAGAAGTCATCATCGTACTGTTCGCCCTCTAACGTGTAGTGGATTCCTACTACACGTTTCTCAACGGTATAGATATACCTGTGGCAAGGCGCACCGTCATCCTTGTGAGGGGAATGTCGCGCTCAACGAACTTGAGCCTACGACTCTCTAGTGACTGGTGACGAACAAAGTTGTTCGACGCCCCACAGTCTACTAGGGCACGAAGCGACAAATCATTTGTCGCTTTCAACTTCAATGTGATGAGCGAAACGTCATCACCAGGTGCAGATACACACAATGACTGTGTATCTGGATCAACTTTCGTCAAGAGATTTGCAAATTCTCTTGAGGTTGCTGGATCAGTAGGGCGCTCCGCCCCTACTGACCCTGTATATTCATTGATGGTCCGTCTCGCTGTTGCGGCTTCGCAACAGCGCTGGACCCACGCCCATTGCCCTTTTCTGGCAAATGGTCGTCCCATTTCGCTCAGTACTGTTTGGTACTGGGCGTGGAGCACTACACTCGTTTGCGTAGTGCCCTATCTTCTGACAGCGATTGCACCTCTGCAATCGCTTGTTGTTCGAAGAGCGAGGTCTCTAGCTCTCAACATAGCAGAGGTCCATTGGTTCTGGACCTCCGATCTCTTGTCGTCTCGGTGGACGATAAGAGATCGAGCTAGCATGAGCCTATCTCATGCTAAAGTCTTCCTGTTCCGCGGCTGATATCGCATCTTCCAGCGTATATAGCTCAAGGCGGAACAGGTGGCTCCTGACAGGCCCCTCTGCGAGCCCTTGCATGAACACCGTAATCAACGTGTGTTCATGTACTGGGTTAGCAGTTAAACTACTCGCGAGGAGTCGTATATATTGTGCGTAAGCGTGCACACCACGCTTACCCTGCTTGAGTTTCAGGATCTTTGATCGAGCCCTGAAGTCAGCCCGTGGAGGCTCAACGTTTGTCTGAGCCGGGACTTGAAGTCATCTAGGGACCTAAACACATTTGGGTCGCTACTCTCGAGTCCTAGGGACCTAGTTTTGGCACGCCCTGCCAAGTGGGTCTGAGCAAATGTGAGTTTCATTTGCTCATCTTCGACGCGACGAGCCCTTAGGGTTCTGTCGAGTTCGACAAACCATAGTAATAGGGAGTCTTCCGGGACTCCACTGTACTTGTAAATGTCAACTTTCATGACCTCAGGACGACGCGCATGCGCCGTCCCGCCCACAGCAGCATGGAATTGCTGCTGTCTCAACAGCTCTGTCTGTTGAGCACCGAGTTCTCTCAACTGCTCGGCCTGTTGAGAGCCTTGCTGGTGAAGCATGGTTACATCCTCCGTTTCGGCGGCAAGTTCACTTTGGATTGAACTTGGCGATAGCGGCATGTTGTTGGTCTCTGTCTAGAGACTCCAACATGGCGCTAATGGCGAACTCGCCTACGGTAGAACTCATTCGTTCTACCGCACCCTATTCGATGTCACTTAAAATGGGTAAACCCTTCACGCGTGGCGTGAAAGGTCTCTTCGTCATCCAACATGTTCATGTTGGATGTTGTGGTCCTTGGAAGGACTACAAAGTGCTACCAGGTGTAACGGGGCACACCCTTGCGTGAACTTAACGCAAGGGTATCGGTGTCTCGACAGACGTACACAAAGCAAGCGAGGAAGCGTAGGCAAGGTCAAAGTAGAACTGGTATATTAATATAATTAAGTCTTTTAACTACTGTCTCTGTTTGACTTAACTTAATTATACTAATATAACTGAGTGTATGGTGACGTCTCGTCACCACTCATTACGCGCGTCTTGCGGCGATTGGTGGGTTGATATCATCAGGATATCAACCAATGAACAGACTCTTTGGTCGACCGATCAATATCACCACTTTGGTGATATTGTTCAAAGAATATTCAACTTCATATTCTTTATTGTCATTATTTCTAGAACGACAATTCCATGTAACGGGCTGCATCGTTACACCAAGTCACGGAGAGAGTTTCTCCAAGCGTCTATTTTTCGCGGGTAAAACTGGCGCCTTTGAGCTAATAGCACTTGCCATCACGGTCTCATATACACGGCAAAAAATTGATTGATGCGTCTGTAGCCAGGATGCGTCGAAACGGCCATGGATGGAAGTATATATAAGAATACCAGTACGAGTTGTGACATTCAGTAGAGACTGTGCGTCGACTGGTACGCTTCCGTCAGGATTGTGTGCGACTAAGAATTTAGCCACGAATCATACCGCCCGTTTCTGGAATATCGATCAATTTATTTCCCAACATCTTTTGCAGTGGTGATGATCATAGCGTTGGCACCTGTCTCCCATTTAGTAGAATATAGTTGTTGTTTTGCTTCAGTACCCCACCGAGAGGTAATGTACTGTAGGTTAGTAAATTTATGCCCCCATAAGATGATACCAACAAGTAGGCCTCGGGGCGAAGCCCTAGTGGCCCACTTTTTTCAAGAGTCAATGCAGCAAGCGAAATTAGCTCTGTACGCGCACACGGTATGGACATGCCTTCTTCTTTTAGCGGCAGCGCGCCGTTCTCCTCTCAAACCACGGTCGCGACCACCGATTATTGCGCTGTCTGTAACGTGGCACGCTCTTAACAGATGACTGGTAAGACCTTGTGTAAACCGAACACAAGGCTGCGTTCTCCTGAATATACGTACACGTGGCGTAAGGAAGCGCGAGGAAGCAGACTGATATAGATCTTATTGATGAAAACAGTAGAGATGTATTTGATATAGTTATGTTTCCTAATAGTCTATCTTTGTCATCATCTAACTATATTAAACTACAATCTACTTTGCGAATATCTTGTTCACCACCCATTGCGCGCGTCCAGCAGCGATTGGTGTTAATTTAGTTGATGCACCGAGTACATCATCCAAAGCAGTGGAGCAACCACGAATAATATCCTCGGGGGTACCAACCTGCCAACTACCTCTTATCGAGTTATTTTGATTGAATATTATCGAAATAAATAATAATAAAATATCGATACATTCGTACCGGTTTTATGTATCGGGCTCACCCGATACGTCCTCTTCTTAGCCATCATTCACTCTAGTAATTGAATAGGATGATTGATGACAGAGTGACCACCGTTGGGTCGCTCAGTGAGAAAGGGAGTACTAGTGGGTTCTGACCAACTCATTTCAGCTTTTTGGCGTATGGTGAGCTCGTTTATCCGCTGCGTATATAAGTCTGCCACTGAAGCAGCTACACGGATGGGTGCAGCCGAAGAGCAAGCAGTCCAAGACTCGGCAGCAAGAGATGATACTCCTGCTGATATAGATAAAGAGCCTGCAACACCCAGTTTTGCAGCTGCACGTGGTCATCCACGTGCAGCTTCTTCATCCGCAGCTTCGTATGCGGGTGGTAGTCTCATGGACGTCGACCCTGGTATAGAGGTGACTTCTTTGAGCGATTCGGACCCCCCGTCCGACTCGAAGTCGCCTGCAAAGCTCGGCCTTATAGTTGTGGGTGCAAATGCGACGACTGCAATACCTCGTGGCAGTCTAGACAATAATCTGCGCTATGAGATATCGGTTCATCCGACGAGTCCGAGTACTCGTCGCGATGACTGAACCGACCGCGTTTGTATTTATATGATGCGTGTGAGCAACATGAGGACATTGTCCCATCGTAATGATATTGATTACTATTTACGAAGTCATCGAAGCCGTAGCGATCCCAGTGATTGCGGCGATCGCAGTACCATCAATATGTCGGCAATGCGCAAGAGAAGCAGGATCGCAACGTGTTACGATGTGCTTTCGAGAACAAACCATGGATGCCTACTTAGCAATATGAAGCAAAAGTATGGTTATACCACTGGAAGTAATCGGATTTAGCTCTTCGATTCGTCAAGAATCCATGGTCTTGATGATAATGCAAATGGTTATCGCATTGTACATTATTTTTACAACGATGCCTATTCGGACATCGATAATACCACAGCAAGCGCAACCGAGATGCAGTTTCGGTGGTGCAGGCGAGGAACTCTTTCATCGGCAACATTGAAAATGTTGGCCGTGACGCTTGGCTGAACAACTATACTTACAGCTCGCAATAAGGATAAAGAGTAGTATCCAACGAGTGATCGGCTTAAATTGCACTGATAGTTTTGAGAGGTAGATTTATCTTGCCTCTCGTGGAAAGATAACTTTCAGAGTTGTGTTGACAACTCTATTCGCGCCCCTAGGGAGGTCTTCCTCCCTGATAAGCCCTATTGGAGTGCGCGCATCTCGACTTGGAGGCACCAAGGGATTGAGTCCTTACACTCCCTTTACGAACGCGCCGGGAGTATGTTCGCCGATGACCCTACATCAACAAAGGGTGCACCTCGTCATACTGATCGAAGTGACCAATACATCCAACATCAGCTGAGATCGGGGCTCCCAGCCATTACACGAGGGTGGATATCTCCCCCTTACTGGACGAGGTAACTTGTCCTTTAATTTAAATCGTTACGTTCAATGTACGCTCCACAAGTAAGCGTTGATCACCGAAAAGATCTACCAAATGATATGGTGTAGGAGGAAAACCTCCTCCAAGTCGTTCGACCCATATCTCGAACAACACGAGATGGATCGCGCGATCGTTCAATTGTGCGAGGATATGGTGCACGAGAGGTACAGACGCTACACCCGACCGATTCTGTGCGGAAGCACCGCAAGGATCGTGCGAAGGATCGTGCTAATTACGCTTTCTCACAACTTCATGTCGAGCCTGATGTCCGCTCACTCGTTGACGAGCTAACGACAGCACGCAAGGAGATCTCTCGGCTAAGTTGTGAGAGTACTCTTCACTACGCAACCAGACTGAACGTCTGGACCGCGAACGCAAGAATCTGATGTCGATTCTTGAGCGTGGGGACATCTTAATCGTCGAGGGAAGGCTCGTACTGATAGTACGGGCGTAGACTCCCCAAGTAAAACTTAGGATGCGTACGCATACTATGTGGCAGTTTAAGTGTGTAATCTCCGCATTTTCGGCGCAGCACACGAAAAGAGATGATGTACTTGGGAAGTATTTTACTGCTGCCTACGTTATTCACTACGTGTCTAGGTAGGTTTATCGGATACAGTAAGACTAAGTCGCCTTCGAGATATAAAATAAAATTTCAGTTTGTATTCGTGTCATCATTTCATTTCTGCCTGTCCACCGCGTGAGCGATGTAGTCCTGCACGAAACGGACCACTACTTTTCGATACAGCAGAAATTCTTCGGCTGAAAAGACATTGTTTTGTTCAGTTCGCCTTGTGCGAACTGCAGAAAGAGTTATCTCCTCTTTCTGTTCATCAGTGAGGGTGTCATTATTCTCGCTGAAATATATGCTGTAGATGCTGTAAGTACCAGCGTCGTCACCGTTATTTGAATCAACAATATCGTCATCGCTTTTATTGAGATGATCTTCTTCTTCGATGTCGATCCGGTCGACATCGGCATCACACGTGAACACGCTAGCGTCGACACGTGAA
Source organism: Hyaloperonospora brassicae (assembly GCA_947650285.1). Classification (NCBI taxonomy): domain Eukaryota; phylum Oomycota; class Peronosporomycetes; order Peronosporales; family Peronosporaceae; genus Hyaloperonospora; species Hyaloperonospora brassicae. Next base: position 12,443 of record CANTFL010000523.1, on the reverse strand, counting down.
GAGCAAGAGTCAGAGCAATTCTCGCTCAAGCGAGTCCCTGCCCCCCTTATCCAAGAGTCACACTCTCAGAAGGTGGACATACGCGGATGACGTAAATCATTCACAAAGAACGGTGTGTGCTGGGTTAAAGCATGCAACGAACGTTTGATTGGTAATTCCACCATGGGTAGGAATTCGCTATAACTCGGAAACGAGTGGACATGTCCTCGAAGGATCTCTTCGAGTACACGGTTTGCATGTTCTATCTGACCATTTATTTCAGGATAGTCAGATGTCGACATCTTTGACCGCGTTCCGAGCGATCGGAACACAGATTGCCAAAACTCCGCCGTTAGCCGAAGATCACGGTCGGAAACAAGCTTACGGGGTAGCCCGTGGAGTCTAAAGACCGTGTCGACAAAGACACGAGCATAGCCTTGTGCCGTGATCGACTCGGGTACTGCAGCAAGCTGCACCATCTTGCTAATTCGGCCAACGAACACAAGAAAACCATTATTCTTGCGGTCGTCTTCGGGGAAATCGAAGACAAAGTCCATGAAAACGGATGCCAGCACTTTGCCGGTACAGTTAAATGCTGTAATGGTGAACGGGATGAAGGATTAGGCTGTATCTGTTGACAAGCCTCGCAAGCACGAATGTACTTGCGTACAAACTGATATGGCGAGGCCAGTAAAAGTCAAGACTTACCGTAAGGTAAGTCCTTTCTCTACCACGAAGGCCACCTTTTGGGGCATCGTGACACTCACACAAGATGCGCAATCTCAAATCATCAGGATCGGGTACGACGACAAGAGGCGTGTCGCCGGCCACGGCTTTACAGTTACAGCAACACGTTTCTTGTTGTGTACCGGTTTAAAGAGGGTCGGTAGAAAACCGATAAATGTTTCAATGATTTACGAGTTTAGTTTTCCAGGTGATCCATCTAGCGCAGAAGGTCCTGATCTTCCGCGTAGGTCTTTCTTGCGTCGTCAAGTAAAATTGACGACAAGACACTGACTGTAATTGTCGCAAAAGTGGGATTATCCTCACTGGTAAATTGAGCGCCCGGCTCGCAATCGGGTTGACGCGAAAGAGCATCCGCGACGAGATTTGGTTGTTCTGGTTTGTATTCGACGAAGAAGGTGCAATCCGCGAAGAAAAAACAGCCACCTCGCCATTCTTTGCGAGAGGTGTGGACTGGTTACGGCCGTGCATCGTGACGTATGATCCGTATAGAATGTGAACTGTCTATTATCCAAGATTTAGACAAGTAAATAAGCCAGTGCATATTTCATGCCAAATAGTTCCTTTTCGTGCACTGGGTAATTACGCTCAGCTGATATCAGCTGACGAGATCAATATCAGATGACGGCCTCTTCTCCATCTGTTTCAAATTGCATCAACACAGCCGATTGCAAAATTGCTGCGTAACAGACCACGCATAACGGTCTGTCTTGATCTACAATCGCCAGTATGGGCTATTGCATCAAGCTCTGATTGATACCTCAAAGAAACGCTGACAGTCAGCGTTCCATGACCACTTTACGTTTTTCTCGAGTAAACAAGAAAAATGCACATTCATTTCGGCGTAGTTGCGCGAGTACTTGGGCAAGTACGCTGCTAGCTCAAGGAACCTCCTTGGCCCCTCGTAATCGACTAGCACTGGCCTGTCGGTGATCGCCTTGATCTTTTCGGGATTAGGGCATACGCCGTGTTTACCCACGATGCAACCGAGAAGTGGTATTTCGCTAGCAACTAATATACACTTCTTGAGGTAAACGTACAACTTATGCTTGCGCATACGATGAAGGACCTAATAGACGTGTGTTCTGTGAACTTTCGCGTCCGTGTTTTGTCCATATCCCGGCTATGGACGAACACATCGTCAAAACACCTCGGTTCAAAATATCGCACCGGTCTCAACAGATTTGTAACACAACTGTTGAACGTTGCAGAAGAGTTACTCAGACATTGTGGCATCACTAGTCACTATCAAAGAATACCGCTGGCGGTGCTCACTTCTGTGTACGGATGTCCCGTTCACGCATGAGGATCTGATAGAAGCCATCCATCATATCCATGGACGAGAAGTTGGTACTCTTTGACATACCATCTATGATTACGTCCTTCCTCGGTATCGGCGTCTAAGCCGGTACCGTTGCAGCATTCAATTTGTTGAATGCGTGCACTATCCGCCACCCTCCTGTGGCCTTTCTCACACAGAAGGTCGGAGAGCTGTGAGGGGATGTTGATTCCCTCACATGGCCCGCTGCTAAGCGATCAGCAAAGAATTTGTCGATCGCTAGTGCTTGTTCAAGAGGCAGTGGCCACTGCTTCATGACACAGCACTTCGAGCCCGGTTTGAGCTCGATCTCGTGTCGAGTGCCTTGGCCTTAGGCAACTATCATGGTACGGATTCAGGGAATACATGCCTGAATTCGATCAAATCCTTATACAAAGGATTTGCCTAAAGCGACTTCCAGGAATGAGACGTGTATAGCTCAATCCGAGTCTTCTCATCGAGGACACTTTCGTCCATCAATGAGCTGCTGAGAACCCGTTCGTTCTCAGCAAATACTGTTGCCGACCGAATATCGGCCACATACTCATCCTCCGTGACGAGTATGCAGATCTGCTTGACTTTGCCAATACGCAGATCACGCGAGAACCGTTTCGGTTCTAGCGTTGGCAACTGAGTTATCTCCGAAGTTAGCTTCGGATGCGCAATCAGATCAAGCGTATAAGCGCCTACGCTTGATCCGTCATTAACCAAGACGTTGAACGTCTCGGTTTCTTCCTGTGAAATCGCTTCTACAGGTTGCTGAGGGCCTGGTCCCTCAGCAAGTGACTCTTAAGGAATTCCTTCCTCAAGTACGTGGGGACTTATTCCCTCGACGTCTTCCGACTGTGGCTGTGCAATCACAGTCAGGCATCGATCCTCTACGGTCGACTCTCCAGTCGACCTAGGATTTCCATGTTGCCCCTTGGAGGCAACAGGTTTCTTACTTCTAAGATTCTGCCCGCTAGGCATGCATCCATGTCCCGGTCCACTCGACTTATTCGAGTGGTGGACCTTCGGCGCAGCCTTTACTTCTGTACGGTCGCCGGGAGATTGCTCCACAGTGTGGTGATCAACTACACTGTGATATTGTGCAGTCGTGCCAACGACCGTACCGCAAGTGAGGCCATCGCACTCACTCGCAGTACATCCACACGCTTGTGGAAGCTCCAAAACGTTCATCGGATGACAATCGGATGAACGAGCGGCAGGCATCTTTACGGATCGATGCTGCCAGATCGCGCTTGGCTCGTACCTTCTGAGCCAAGGTAATTTTAGGATGACATCAAATTTGTCATCCAGATCTAGTACGAAGAAGTCATCATCGTACTGTTCGCCCTCTAACGTGTAGTGGATTCCTACTACACGTTTCTCAACGGTATAGATATACCTGTGGCAAGGCGCACTGTCATCCTTGTGAGGGGAATGTCGCGCTCAACGAACTTGGGCCTACGACCCTCTAGTGACTGGTGACGAACTAAGTTGTTAGACGCCACACAGTCAACTAGGGCGCGAAGTGACAAATCTGTTGTCACTTACTACTTCAAGATGATGGTTGATATTTCATCACCAGGTGCAGATACACACATTTGTTGTATATTTGGAGCAAATTTCGTCAAGAGATTTGCAAATTCTCTTGAGGTTGCTGGATCAGTAGGGCGCTTCGCCCTTACCGACCCCGTATATTCTTTGATGGTCCGCTTCGCTGTTGCGGCTTCGCAACAGCGCTGGACCTATATCAATAGCCCTTTTCTGGCAAATGGTCGTCCATTTTGCTCAGTACTGCTCAGTACTGGGAGTGGGGCACTACAAATATAAGCGTAGTGTCCTAACTTCTGACAACGATCGCACTTTTTCAATCGCTTGTTGTTTGAAGAGCGAGGTCTCTCGATATCAACATAGCAGAGTTTTATCGGGTTCGAACCTCTTGTCTCGTGTCGTCTCGGTGGGAGATAAGAGATCGAGCTAGCATGAGCCTGTCTCATGCTTAAGTCTTCCGGTTCCGTAGCTACGATTGCTTGTTCAAGCGTATCCAGCTCTAAGCGAAACAGTTGATTACTGACGCGACCATCTACGAGGCCTTGCATGAACACAGTGATCAACGTGTGTTCATGGACTGGGTTAGCAGTTATACTACCCGCGAGGAGTCGTATATGCTGAGCGTAAGCGTGCACATCACGCTTGCCCTGCTTGATTTGCAGAACCTCAGATGGAGCTCTGAACTCAGCCCAAGGCGGTTCAAACGTTTGTTTGAGCCGGGTCCTACGGGCTTTTAGCGAACCGAAAGCATATGAGTCGCTCATCTCGAGCCCTGAAGCCCAAGTATTGGCACGTCTTGCCAAGTGGTCTTGAGCAAATGTGAAATTCTATCTGCTCATCGTCGACACGACTTGCCTTTATGGCTCTATCTAGTTCGACGAACCATAATCACAAGGGGTATTCCTCGACCTCTCTGTACTTGGAGAAACAAATCTTCAAGATTTCAGGACGACGCGTGTGTGTCGTCCCACCCACAGCAGCATTGAAAATGCTACTGTCTTAACAACTCTGTCTGTCGAGCACCGAGTTCTCTCAACTGATCAGCCTGTTGAGAGCCTTGCTTGTAAAGCAAGTCTACTTTCTCTTTTTCGTCGTCAAGTTCATGTTGAATGAACCTGACCATAGCAACAAGTTGTTGGTCTCTGTCAAGGGACTCCAACATGGCGCTAATGGCGGTTTTGCCGAAATTAAAACTCATTCGTTCTACCGCCCTCCATTTGATGTCACTCAAACGGTCAAAGCCTTCGCGCGTCAAGTGAAAGTTCTTCTCCTCATTCAACATGTTCATGTAGGATGAGGTGGTTGTGGTCGCTGGACGGACTACAAAGCGCTACCAGGTGTAATATGGCACGCCTTTTTTCATTCCAACACAAGGTTGTGCTCATGCGACGTCACGTACACATAACGTGAGGAAGCGCAGCGAAGTAGGTAGAACTCGAAAGCTCTTTAAGAGGATCAAAATAGAGATGTATTCAATATAGTTATGTTTTTGAGCAAGCCATCTTTGTCTTGAGGTAACGATATTAATCTACAATCTCCTAGGTGGGTTTCTTGCTCACCACTCACTGCGCGCGTCCAGCATTGATTGGTGGTTGATGTACCGTGAGTATTGACCATCAAGCGGAGCAATCTTTTCAAAGAAATATAACCCTCGGCGAGAACACTCCTTTTTCCTTACTCCTTACGAGGAATGTCAATTGAACAATTTCGAAATAGATAATGTTTAAATATCGATACATTCGTTTCAGTTTTATGTATTGGGCTCGCCCCGTTATATATGCCGCACCGCACGTCACGCCTTGATGACAAAAACCAATCATGATGAATCGACACGTGGTGGCTTTGTGAATAACCGCAACTTTTCTAAAAACATTGCTGTGAGGACCTAGCCACTTGATCTCAGCAAGCTTAATTGGGCGTTGAAGAGAGTCGTTAGCCTATGTGAATATAAGGAACAGCGCTAGAGAACCATCTATCCCATAATCGGTCGTAGCTGCTTTTTTACAGCCGCGAATATGTCTAGAGCTGCTTCTCTGGACCGACCTGGCACATAACCGACTTGAGCGCCGTCAACTGTCGTATACAGAAGGACACGAAGCCGCCCTACGAAGATCTTGGTACAGAGATTGTGGTCGCTGTTAAGTAGGGATCTGGGCCTACGATCCAGTGGCAATACAGCTACAGCCGATTTTTGAGGCACTGGGTGTTGACTTCTCCAAACGACACCGGTATCACACCACACTTTATCCACCTCAAGAAAAGTGGTGCTAGATTTAGTGCCAGCGACGATGAAAAATGACGATAGAACGTATTTCCAATTTCATCCGGACCGGGTGCCTTGTCGTGCTTAAGCTTCTTAAGAGCAGCAGTGACATAATCAGGCGTTATAGGAGAGATTATTGCTGTGTCATCCAGGCCTGTGGGTCGTGCAGACTCGCTCAAAGAAAGCCGCTGTTTCGAAAGGCTTTTCGAAATAATGTTACTTGATGCCCGTCCAGCCGTTGTCCATCTCTAACGCACGCTCTCTCGATCTTAGGGGCCGTAAGATGCCACCTTACCTAGCAAAATGATTGTATTGTGAAATTCCGTATAAACAAGAGAAAAAAGCGAGGTGAAGGCCTAATACTAAGTGTGCTGGTTAGGACCGACTGCCTTTTTCGAGCGCTGACATTGAAGACGACAATCAGCCACACGCCTTATAATATCCTGGGACGAGTCCGCCCTAGTATCAATACCTTCTGTGTTTACCTCTTCGTCAGTGCTCTCATCTACGGGACCAGACACCTCTGTCGGCTACTGACATGTACTCTGGTAATGTAGCACTGCTACGTGAGGCCGGATGTGAAGGCGACCCAGTTGTTGACTATCTCTCCGAACCATGCTACGTTTGACGTGCCTGGTATCATACAAGAGAGATTGCCAAGATCCGGATTCGTTGATCCCACCAAAACGCTAGCTTCTGTGATGTCGCTACGTCAGCAAAATCGATATCTCCAGCTGCTGCAACACCGTTCTGCGCATCTTCGAGCGCTTGATCAACGGTTGAAACAAATGTTCGTTTTGCACAGGTAGATACAAGACAAAAGCGTCGAGGCTTTTGTGGTGTAAAAGTTAAGGAAGGCGCACCTATTCCGATCGACACCCTGGTATGGTCCGCAGCAAGACCTAGGACGGATAGCTCGATGCCTTTTATATACGCATCATGCGTGTCACTGATGTACCAGCGGTCGCGACGAGAACTTACTTGACCGCCATGACGTTGTTGGTAGAAATACGTGTGCGCCCTGGCGTGGAAATCGCGACGGACACGCTCATTCTCAGCTTGGTCCATGTCATCGTCCAGGACGTCGACTATCCTCGTACCAGCCAACAATTAGCTGAGGGAAGGTGAATCATGACTATAGCCAGGCACGAAATATGGGGGAGGGCGCAATTAAATTCACCACCAAAATTTGATGTACCATTATGAAGGAATAGAGCTAAACTTAACCGCTGAAATAGCGCCTCGCGATCAGATTGGGCCGTTGGCGCGTACACCTTAACAACAACAAAAACTGCACAATGGTGTTTAAAATGGATGACCATCCAGTGTCCTGTCCAAAACTCTTTCCCTCGCGGTAAGATCCCGGAGACGGATGAGTATATGTTAAGGAGGATGGCGCCCCCCCTCGACGTGTCACCGTCTCAGTCCAAGCGTCATTCCTTGCCTCCTTGCCGTTCTGAAATACCGAAGTTCTGCAGTACAGCGTGTCCATCAATTTTGCTTCTTCAGCCACAACTCGCGTCGCCTGCAGCAGCACTAAATCCTGTGCTCCACGATCCTCGCGTTAACAAAAATGAGTTAACCATTTCGCGCATTTTGTTAGGTTCTTTGGGAAACCTGCGACGTTCTGGGGCAATACCCGAACTTTGTTTCCAAAGGGTTTAATATGTGCAATCGAGATCCCATTTATGCAGCCTTCTTGACAGCGTTGGCGATGCCATCGTTTAGATCAGCTTTAGTCCCTTCTCCATCAATGCAATTATTTAGCCTTCGAGGTCCCAGCACACACTGCGTCCCTGGGAAAACGGACAAAGCAGGTAACAAAGCTTAGGTGCTCTCAGTAGCGAAGCTGCTGAGCCGTTTCCTCCGTCTTCACCAGATATAAGAAAGGCTAACAGTCAGCAGGTAGGCGAAGGGCACATTTTACGGCCTCACGCACTGCGAGGGAACAGATGTACAGGGATGCCTTGTTATGAGGCATGACCACTTAAGTCACCGAATCGATCGGCGCAAGCGTGGGAAGGCGCACACAAAAACATTGAGGGCCCCATACAGCAGTGTCTTACTGCTGCGTTATAGTCGGGCAGTGCAAATTCTCATCACGTCGTGCCACCCGTCTCCACTTCTGAATCGTGTCTGTTGTTCTCCACTTAACAACAGATTTTTGAGCCAAAGCCACGGTATTCCACCGTGTGCAGAGGTCACGAATCCGCACTGAAACGCTGCTGTTCTTGGAACAATTTCAAATTACTGAAAGTTGTGTTTTCTATCGACCACGTGACTAAAATAGAAGCGATTACAGCGGCATAGATTGGAAAGAGTCACAAGGATGCGGAATGGTCTGTGAAGATTTGCGAGTCCGGTTAAACAATAAATGATCCACGCGTCTATACCCTTCTTTGTGATCGGTAAGGAGTCGGGGAGCTGGGCATGAACGTTTCGTGATGCGATCGATTTTATATTAGCGGCACGATTCTTAAGCTTCGGGTCAAGGTTAGGTGTAGTGGTCCTCAAACTTTCCAAATTATCGATTGCTGCTCCCGAGTGCGGCGTAGCAGCTGAGGTACCCACTGCCGATATAGCTGCGGGTGACTTATGTGCACGAGGCTTGTTCATTGTATGATCGTGGGTGTTCGCATTACGCTGTGCAAATTGTGCCTCATTAGACTTGAATATAATGACAAAAGGTCAATGTGTTTACGGGTTGTACTGGAACTAAAGAATCTTTCAAATTTGCCTGAAGCACCTGATTAAAAGTGGCTTCTAGAGCGCGAGGAATGGTGACGAGACCACCATCTGCGTTTGCACTGAGGTCTTCACAATCTGAGTCATCTGAAGGGTCCCCGCCGTGGTCGAGATCCACGATTCTTAACGTGTCATCCAAAACCCGAGATGACTCCATCAGTGTGTCTTCGGGTTCCTCATTGAAAGGGAAAGTTGCGCATATTGTGTAGTCTACACCCGTGGTTATATCTCCGTCAGTGTCTACCGACGTGCATGTTTCAGCTCTAGCCGAAGTAATGCTGATGTCAACAAATGAATTGAATTTTTCGCCGTGGTCGTCCACTCCAACGAGTCGGCACCTTTGTCGACCACATTACTAGTAGGTGGAGCTGCTGCAGACGATGCAGGGTATGATGTGCTCTGTAAATCTGGCTTCAAGCCGGACCGCCAACATCTAATTTGATTATTGGCAACTGACTTCGCCTGATCCTGAACCTGAGCGGGTCGCTGTCGAGTAAATTCGGCGGCAGCAACTTTCCTGGGGCCTCGGCATTGCGAAGCCGTGATGCTGTGGCAGCAGATTCAGCGACTTCCTTGGCTGTCTTCTGCGCCTTATCTCTTGCCTTCGCTATCTTTTCTGAGTGTAAACGTTGCTGCACCTCCGGCGTATGCCTTTGCGGAGGGCGGTCAGATTTTGTTCGTAAATATAGGGGCCACAAGTAGATTCGGTATTTTAATTGGAGCTACCGTCACGTCTCGAGCGAAAGACGCCGCAGATGCTGCTAAAGTAGCCGATTTACAGTCCTTACGGTAATGTCTGATGCTCGAACATGCTTTGAACGGATTTCGGTAGCTGCTTCGTAAGTGGTGCGGTCCCATCTCCATTTTGATATCACCAGCAGTGACGCGAATCACACCCGTCCGTTGCAGCCCATCAAGGCGCTCGGTAGCCGCAAAGTGAACGATCACTTGTGCATTCGGAACTCAGCTGCACCTTTTGGTTCAATGGACTATATAGATACAATTGAGGTCGGTGTGGCAGCCTTCATCGCACTGCGAATGAGCGCCGTCTCGGCGTCTCTGATGCCAAGCGTATTTACAAAATATAGCAGTTCTTGGGAAATAGTGGTCGTAACTAGCTGGCTGGTAACAAGTATACATCGCTTCCATCGCCAGGAGTTTGACAGAACCTCTTCCAATCCAAAAAACGGCGTTTATCCACGCTGCCTGAACCTTCGGATGGATGTACACGAACTCGACGACTTGCGATAGCGACAAGCATTCGACTCGGTAAGCCGCCGTAAAAACTCCTTCGACTCGTGCCGTATTCCCGGCTGAAATTGCGGCCGCTGAAAGGTAACGGCAAAGATGCAACTCTGCACCAGATGCTAGTAAAGTGAAACCAACAGAAACACGCGCATACAAAATCGGACAGAGCCTCTTGCGATGGTAAGAAACATTCTCATCTCTTTCAGCACCGACGTGTGTTACTGTGACAACACGTGGTGGCCATCAGAGGAAGATACAACCCGACATCCATGTCGTTAGCGTTTGTTCCTCAGGGGCATTCATTTCACGTTAAAATTCATCCATACGGTAGCGATAATCCTATCTCGCGCATTCGTAGAGAAATCAGAGCTCGATTTCTTGAGGCAGTGAGAAATGTGTCGTTCTTGGCTCGTCCGCATATCCCACAGACAGCTCCATCGACAGCGTGTTTTACTGAAAAGCTTCTTAAGTGTCGACACCCTAGGTGGAACCAAACACCAGCACATGAAGCAAGTTGTGAAAGCAAAATTCTTTTGAACTTGAAAGGCCACGCTTATCATTTACGCTCCCATTAAAACGCAATCCTGCAGTTTTCGAAGACGGTACCGGGGGTCCGCGCTCATCTTTCTCTCGGTCAGGCATGTCCGCGTCGGTGTTAAGCGCGCTCATCGTTCCCTTCGTGTTTGACTGTAGAAACCTACATTTGCCTTTTCTCCTTCCTTGGGCTCAATGTGACCCCCCAGCCCGGGCAAAGATCATCAATCTCGTTCTCTGGTGTTACGGCAGCTGGTCAGCGGGATCCTATAGTCAAAGTACCATAGTCTCGTCGAGCGCAATCCTCTCACAAGACCGAGCTTTGCACAGCGACTAAGGTTTCACTTGTTTTGGCAAGATAAGGATAGTTAGCTTTCATTCGTTGACCCTTTCACGCAAGTGCCCCAGGGGTCAAACCCTAACTCGCCAAACGCATTTAGGCAGATACAAAAGGCAAATATATACTTTAGGCTAGATCCCTACATTCTTTATAAAATTCGGGCATCTTTCCTGCGGACATAATTGCTGGTACCGTTTTGGCTTTCATACGAACAACTCGGACTACCACACTGATGACAGCATTTGGCACTGGCCGCTCCCGCTAAAAGATACCGCACGTTGCGCGTTTATATCGCCCAGTTAGGATTGTGACTTTGGGACGTGTTTTTAGGTCTAGTGTTCTGACTATCTCAGCTGTTTTGGACACCCCAGATTCCATTTTGCACAACACTTATTGTGTACCATCGAACAGAGAAACAGGGAACCGTTTGCTTGAGATCGATGATCTATCTTGATCTAACGATGCGATAAGGTCCAGAGGGAACGATCCAGCTTCTATGACACACCTACGTGGGTATCTGTAATTTCTTCTGTCATGACAGATGCAAACATCATTTCTTGAACCGTAGATGGCATTGTCGGAAGATCGGATAGGACAAGAAGAGTTGTCTGCCCTACGGGTAGCGCGCTCGTGCGCAGTATAAAAGAAGCATCACGCATGTTCATACTAGCCCATTGGGCACACCGTCCTTTGGAAGACCTGCACTCACGTACTATACCAGCACAGATATCGTCTAAACAATTGTGTCAACACATTTACTGGATAGGATGGTACCGCCGGTAAGCAGTCGAGATGTATGAAGTTGGGCCAGCCCGAAACTATTCAACATGGTCTCGGCCGTCGACTCAAAAACTTCGTAGCGACAACTTTCTGATAGTCCACAAGATGGTAGTATTGGTTTCTCTCGATGCGATGCGCTGCAACTTGTGATATCGAGCATTTCAGCGTGACGCTGAAACATGTAAACGAGGAAAAGACTGCGCAGCAGATGTATCTTCTTTAGAGACGAGCGGCATGGCAGTGTATGGGATTTTGCTGTGGCGGTATCATTGGTGCTTTCCATGCCGGTACATTCAGTTTAAAAAGACATGAAAGAGTTCCACGAAATCGCTGGCCGGTGTCTTTGCTGTCCTTTGCATACTTGTCTTCGTCGACGACTTGCCCTTTATCGTTTTTATCGCCACACGACGGTTCAGGCTTCCCGATTGGAGCGCAAGGGCAACTTCAACAAGCGACGGAGGTAATGAAGCTGGCACACCGACCCCTTCCTCTGTGTGGGACAGTGCCCTATAGGGGGATCGAGGCTGGAGTGAGAGGTCTCTTTTGTGATGTGTGCACAACGTGAGGAATTGCAGCATGTAGACCGCAAACAGAAAAAAGAAAGACATTACGAGGTGTGCGCGATACAGGCTCCCCAAGCGACCGTGATGTCTATCGATCCCACATTTCGGCACCACGAAAAGATCGTGCCGAAAGTGATGACGGTCTGTTCGATTCCGTGCTAGAGGTACACGTTTGGGGTGAAGATGACGCATGGAGGCCTTTTGAAACTGGCGAGTGATCTCCCCATCCGATCTATGTGATGTTGGAAGTGTATTTGTCATAGTGGACACTCTCCTCCAGGTCGACGCCCCAGCGTTCAGGTTTGGTCGATATAGTGGGTGATTTGTGTGGTTACACTACGTTCTAGAAGGATTTTAGTCGTTGAGCGCAGGATAGAGCAAGATATCACTTCT
>CANTFL010000519.1:0-12448 GCA_947650285.1 Hyaloperonospora brassicae | reverse complement strand
TTGAGTCGATCAATCATTCGATCACGGTCCAAGATGCCGGCCTTCAGGTAGGCAATTCACAGTCGGCCGAAGCAAGTCGGTCATATCGATGCTTGGCAGTCTGGCGTGTCGATGAGTCAAGGGAGGCAACGGAATTGTGCAATGAGTCGATTATTTCCGTGGTATCGAGAGCGGCAGCTTTCAGACTCTTTCTCGGTCGTCGACAGATGATGCTTCAATTCCACCGAGTCCGTAACGGAAGCTTACATACTTCAACGAACGAAAGCATTATCGCAATTTGATTAAGCGATTGCAACACACAAAGACGCGATATCTGCTAAATGATCGGCGGAAGGAGCGACGTCAGCGACCATCAAAGTGCCCAAGTCAGGGAGCGTTGCGATCGAAGCATGGACTGTCGTACGGACGCGTCGAAGAGTGGTCGACGAGACTTCAACAAAGTCACGACCACCCGGGTCAGCCCAATCTCTCGACGTTGCATACGATCGTCGAAGCCTCAGATTGAGCGACGAGGTCCGACGTATCCGGCGACACACGTGAGCCATAGCCAATGGAATACGAGTCTTGTACAGCGTGACTGAGAAGACACTGTTACAGTAATCTCAATGGATGTTGTTCGTCCTGACGAACAATGCAGAACGTCGGCAAACAGGATGTAGGCGAACCGGATGCCAGCAAACCCGCGTTTATAGTCCAGAGCGCGAGAAGATCGAGCGTCAGTTGTGTCATTTGTTTCTCTGAAAACTAGGAGAAGGACAGAGAGCCACTCAAACTGGCTCGGCGATACAGCAAAAGAGACAAACCAATACAGTGCAGAAGTTTCGAAATCCAAGACATGCGTACACTTCAGGTAAGCCCCTGCGCTGGCTAGATTATACCTGCAGTAGAACCTCGAGAGGTATAGATTGTAGAGGTCTTGACTGGTAGAGCCAAGAAGTTAGTAAGGCCCGGGTTGGATAACGCTTGCTACTAGCGAAAGAAGTAGTCTCGCCGCCGACGATCCGGTAAACGCCGTAACAGGGACCGTTTGGAGTCTCGTCGATGCCAAGCCGGTGCGCGTCGGGAGTAGGCACCGTTCGTTTTCTAAAGACTTGACTAACTGACGAGTCGGTGGACCTCAGCCGAGGTCATCGTAATTCTTCTAGCTGGGAGTACACTACACCCGGTGACCTGTAGAAAAGCGTAACGCGTCGGCTTCAACCGGTTGGTGTGAAGCCACAAGAAGTGGAAGGGTTCGAATCTGCTGAGCTCAGGCAGGCTTCTGGAGCATTTGGTTGCAAGAATCGGTTGGGCAAAATCCACAGCTGAACTTGAACGGGTGGACCGCGTAGGGATTCATCCTAACGTACCAGCCCATTTCCGCCGACTTAGCTCCGCGATTGTTGTGCTTGTGCGATGAGGGTGTATTATTACATATCTGACCAACTACTATACCACACAGACGTCACAGCATGCGACGTAGAGGTGACACCCGCTCACATCGAACTAGACGCTGCGAATGGAGCAGATGTTGATGGCGACTCGAGAACGGGTGTGACGCTGCAGTCCAGTGGAGAATCAAAACTCATCGTTGGAACGAACATCGAGGAGAGGGGAGTTGCCGTCGACGGAGATACCGCGCCGATGGACAGAGCCGTCGATGAAGAAGAAGTCGACGATGTAGATGCAACCGAAGACGAAGACAACGACGAAGAATATTTACTGGACGTAAACACCGCATGCCTCGATGAGGCAAATGATGCAACAGGATGAGGTGCACCCATCAACGGCACATTATCCATACCATGTGTAATCCGGCTCGAAAAGGTAGACGGAGATCTGAGTCGCCGGACCGTGTTCTGAAAGTTCAACGACTCGCCGAGCAAAATTACTTCGGGGAAGTTTGTTGCAAGCAGCCAACACAATCACGAATTCAGGTCCAGATCACGTGAGTTCAATCCAGGAACGTCCACTCCAACCGCTGCAACCACAGCGAGGTTAGGATCCAGCGGACACAGAATATTACCACGACGCAGGAGCGCGTTTTGTTGTTGGATAAGTTGCTGCTGACTGCCGGTTGTGCTCCGCGCAACCCGGAGAGCGTGACTATATCCTCAGAATAAGGTAGAAGTTGCCTCCCGAGCTCCGGGAAGTACCCATCAGCAATACCTTGGATGGTGGTGTGACGAGCTTCAGCATCGTCGAGTTGCCGATTGAGTCGATCAATCATTCGATCACGGTCCAAGATGCCGGCCTTCAGGTAGGCAATTCACAGTCGGCCGAAGCAAGTCGGTCATATCGATGCTTGGCAGTCTGGCGTATCGATGAGTCAAGGGAGGCAATGGAATTGTGCAACGAGTCGATTATTTCCGTGGTATCGAGAGCGGCAGCTTTCAGACTCTTTCTCGGTCGTCGACAGATGATGCTTCAATTCCACCGAGTCCGTAACGGAAGCTTACATACTTCAACGAACGAAAGCATTATCGCAATTTGATTAAGCGATTGCAACACACAAAGACGCGATATCTGCTGAATGATCGGCGGAAGGAGCGACGTCAGCGACCATCAAAGTGCCCAAGTCAGGGAGCGTTGCGATCGAAGAATGGACTGTCGTACGGACGCGTCGAAGAGTGGTCGACGAGACTTCAACAAAGTCACGACCACCCGGGTCAACTCAATCTCTCGACGTTGCATACGATCGTCGAAGCCTCAGATTGAGCGACGAGGTCCGACGTATCCGGCGACACACGTGAGCCATAGCCAATGGAATACGAGTCTTGTACAGCGTGACTGAGAAGACACTGTTACAGTAATCTCAATGGAAGTTGTTCGTCCTGACGAACAATGCAGAACGTCGGCAAACAGGATGTAGGCGAACCGGATGCCAGCAAACCCGCGTTTATAGTCCAGAGCGCGAGAAGATCGAGCGTCAGTGGTGTCATTTGTTTCTCTGAAAACTAGGAGAAGGACAGAGAGCCACTCAAACTGGCTCGGCGATACAGCAAAAGAGACAAACCAATACAGTGCAGAAGTTTCGAAATCCAAGACATGCGTACACTTCAGGTAAGCCCCTGCGCTGGCTAGATTATACCTGCAGTAGAACCTCGAGAGGTATAGATTGTAGAGGTCTTGACTGGTAGAGCCAAGAAGTTAGTAAGGCCCGGGTTGGATAACGCTTGCTACTAGCGAAAGAAGTAGTCTCGCCGCCGACGATCCGGTAAACGTCGTAACAGGGACCGTTTGGAGTCTCGTCGATGCCAAGCCGGTGCGCGTCGGGAGTAGGCACCGTTCGTTTTCTAAAGACTTGACTAACTGACGAGTCGGTGGACCTCAGCCGAGGTCATCGTAATTCTTCTAGCCGGGAGTACACTACACCCGGTGACCTGTAGAAAAGCGTAACGCGTCGGCTTCAACCGGTTGGTGTGAAGCCACAAGAAGTGGAAGGGTTCGAATCTGCTGAGCTCAGGCAGGCTTCTGGAGCATTTGGTTGCAAGAATCGGTTGGGCAAAATCAACAACTGAACTTGAACGGGTGGACCGCGTAGGGATTCATCCTAACGTACCAGCCCATTTCGCCGACTTAGCTCCGCGATTGTTGTGCTTGTGCGATGAGGGTGTATTATTACATATCTGACCAACTACTATACTACACAGACGTCACAGCATGCGACGTAGAGGTGACACCCGCTCACATCGAACTAGACGCTGCGAATGGAGCAGATGTTGATGGCGACTCGAGAACGGGTGTGACGCTGCAGTCCAGTGGAGAATCAAAACTCATCGTTGGAACGAACATCGAGGAGAGGGGAGTTGCCGTCGACGGAGATACCGCGCCGATGGACAGAGCCGTCGATGAAGAAGAAGTCGACGATGTAGATGCAACCGAAGACGAAGACAACGACGAAGAATATTTACTGGACGTAAACACCGCATGCCTCGATGAGGCAAATGATGCAACAGGATGAGGTGCACCCATCAACGGCACATTATCCATACCATGTGTAATCCGGCTCGAAAAGGTAGACGGAGATCTGAGTCGCCGGACCGTGTTCTGAAAGTTCAACGACTCGCCGAGCAAAATTACTTCGGGGAAGCTTGTTGCAAGCAGCCAACACAATCACGAATTCAGGTCCAGATCACGTGAGTTCAATCCAGGAACGTCCACTCCAACCGCTGCAACCACAGCGAGGTTAGGATCCAGCGGACACAGAATATTACCACGACGCAGGAGCGCGTTTTGTTGCTGGATAAGTTGCCGCTGACTGCCGGTTGTGCTCCGCGCAACCCGGAGAGCGTGACTATATCCTCAGAATAAGGTAGAAGTTGCCTCTCGAGCTCCTGGACGTACCCATCAGCAATACCTTGGATGGTGGTGTGACGAGCTTCAGCATCGTCGAGTTGCCGATTGAGTCGATCAATCATTCGATCACGGTCCAAGATGCCGGCCTTCAGGTAGGCAATTCACAGTCGGCCGAAGCAAGTCGGTCATATCGATGCTTGGCAGTCTGGCGTGTCGATGAGTCAAGGGAGGCAACGGAATTGTGCAATGAGTCGATTATTTCCGTGGTATCGAGAGCGGCAGCTTTCAGACTCTTTCTCGGTCGTCGACAGATGATGCTTCAATTCCACCGAGTCCGTAACGGAAGCTTACATACTTCAATGAACGAAAGCATTATCGCAATTTGATTAAGCGATTGCAACACACAAAGACGCGATATCTGCTGAATGATCGGCGGAAGGAGCGACGTCAGCGACCATCAAAGTGCCCAAGTCAGGGAGCGTTGCGATCGAAGAATGGACTGTCGTACGGACGCGTCGAAGAGTGGTCGACGAGACTTCAACAAAGTCACGACCACCCGGGTCAGCTCAATCTCTCGACGTTGCATACGATCGTCGAAGCCTCAGATTGAGCGACGAGGTCCGACGTATCCGGCGACACACGTGAGCCATAGCCAATGGAATACGAGTCTTGTACAGCGTGACTGAGAAGACACTGTTACAGTAATCTCAATGGAAGTTGTTCGTTCTGACGAACAATGCAGAACATCGGCGAACAGGATGTAGGCGAACCGGATGCCAGCAAACCCGCGTTTATAGTCCAGAGCGCGAGAAGATCGAACGTCAGTTGTGTCATTTGTTTCTCTGAAAACTAGGAGAAGGACAGAGAGCCACTCAAACTAGCTCGGCGATACAGCAAAAGAGACAAACCAATACAGTGCAGAAGTTTCGAAATCCAAGACATGCGTACACTTCAGGTAAGTCCCTGCGCTGGCTAGATTATACCTGCAGTAGAACCTCGAGAGGTATAGATTGTAGAGGTCTTGACTGGTAGAGCCAAGAAGTTAGTAAGGCCCGGGTTGGATAACGCTTGCTACTAGCGAAAGAAGTAGTCTCATCGCCGACGATCCGGTAAACGTCGTAACAGGGACCGTTTGGAGTCTCGTCGATGCCAAGCCGGTGCGCGTCGGGAGTAGGCACCGTTCGTTTTCTAATGACTTGACTAACTGACGAGTCGGTGGACCTCAGCCGAGGTCATCGTAATTCTTCTAGCTGGGAGTACACTACACCCGGTGACCTGTAGAAAAGCGTAACGCGTCGGCTTCAACCGGTTGGTGTGAAGCCACAAGAAGTGGAAGGGTTCGAATCTGCTGAGCTCAGGCAGGCTTCTGGAGCATTTGGTTGCAAGAATCGGTTGGGCAAAATCAACAACTGAACTTGAACGGGTGGACCGCGTAGGGATTCATCCTAACGTACCAGCCCATTTCGCCGACTTAGCTCCGCGATTGTTGTGCTTGTGCGATGAGGGTGTATTATTACATATCTGACCAACTACTATACTACACAGACGTCACAGCATGCGACGTAGAGGTGACACCCGCTCACATCGAACTAGACGCCGCGAATGGAGCAGACGTTGATGGCGACTCGAGAACGGGTGTGACGCTGCAGTCCAGTGGAGAATCAAAACTCATCGTTGGCATATTGTGAGCGGTTGCTTTTGTGTGTGGCAAGTGTGGTGTGGTCTGTGCGAGCGCCGTTGGTTTAGTGCTAAAATATCTCGTTGCCAATGAGATGCCCCGGGTTCGATTCCCGGATGGCGCAGGCGTTAAGCCACCGCGATTCGTGATGCTTTTTGATACCTCTTCAGTCGTGTAGTCCTCGCCGCTTGTTCATGTGAATGGACTGAATGTATGCGTGATTGCGGACATTGACTGATACATCACAGTGAGCGAGTCCAAGGCTGTTTCGTGCAACAACAACCCAAGAGACTGGTGTTGTTGTATCTGCTGTTGCATCTGTTGTTGACTAACAAGTAGAGCATTGTCAAGCAACCAGCAAAGAAAGAAAAGTCATGCAGCGTTGTGGTTGCAGAGGACGTGTATACCAAGTTGACCGTATCGGAACCTCCTTCGAAGACCCGATGATCCAAAGCTCAAGCACCCGGCAACATGACAGTCTTCAAGAAGGTCCTGACACGACATGCAATCGCACTGATTGACTTCTACAGCAAACTATCGTGTGCTCTCACGCGCTTTCCATAGCAGTGAGTGGATCGAGGCAGGTCCCTCTGCGTCCGCCCACTTCCCAAAGACCGTCTTCTGTCGATCATTGTCAAAACCGCTGCCTACTCGTTGTCGTCCGTCCAACAAGAGGACAACTCGCGTCGCATCGATGGTCCACTGCAGTCGCGCAGGATGTTGTGCTCTCAATGTCGCGATCGCTCTTCGTCGGTCCGCCTCTTTATCGACAAAGCGAGCGACGACCTGATCGGCGCTCGATATTGCGTTGTTGTGGTCGCATTGCCCCCGTCGCACATGAAAAGGCCTCTGGAGATTGCACCTGCTCTCGCTGCGATCCGAAGACAACCGAAGGCGAAGAGGGATTCGAACCGACAGACCAGTGGATCGATCGATCGATCGGTTGACTGACTGACTGACTGACTCAACCAGACAAACCAACCTGACAACCCAACCAACTATCCAAGCATACAACCACATAACCCAACCGGACAACCCAACCAAACACCAGTCAATAGGTTGTCGACGTCGTCTAACCTCATTCTCGAAAGCCTTTTGCTTCGTTCGCTTCCGCTTCTCCGCTTCTTCACCTGTCAGTTGTCAAGTAACTACCCCCCCCCGATCCCCTACTACCGCTTCTCTTCTTCTTCTCCTCCTCCTCCTCCTCGTCCTGTGTCTTGTTCGATTCGATGTGGACACTCCGTCACGCCGTTCACCAGCGACTTGCGGTCTCCTGTTGTCGGTCTCGCGCGCTCACGGGTCGGATACTTGTAGGCGAGCGGTTTGCCGAGGAGATAGGAACCACTTCGGTGGTCATCCGTAAAAATTGGAACGATACAGAGAAGATTAGCATGGCCCCTGCGCAAGGATGACACGCATAAATCGAGAAGTATCGCACTTTTCTTGCATTCGGGTGAAAGCCGTCACGTTCTACGACCACACGAAGCTCAAAGCTTGCACCTAGTTGTGCGCACTCATTGGATCAGACACCGAAGCGCAACCACATCAAGGAAAGAACAAGTCAGGAGGAGAAGTGGACCGACTCTAGACGAATGGCGTGTGGGTTTCTGGTATTAAGATGTTTTGGACAACTTGTTTTCCCCTGTCTGAATGGTTAGGATCCAATTTGTGAGCTCAGTTGGGAGAGCGTCAGACTGAAGATCTGAAGGTCCCTGGTTCGATCCCGGGTCGCGGCAATTTTCTCTCGGCGTCACAGCCTTTTCTCCTATCGTCATCTCGATGGCGCAGACATCGACATGACAGCATGTTAATACTGGCGACTGATGACTTTGATCCCGTGTATGCCTCCAACAAACGAATACCGCGACAGCGTAGAGAGGGAAATCCCGTTCATAATTAAGTGGCTTGGACGAACGAGCTGTTGCTTAGAGTCGCGTTGTTTGATAATGCAGCGCAAAGTAGGTGGTAAACCCCATCTAAAGCTGAATATTGGTGCGAGATCGATAGCGAACTAGTATCGTAAGAGGAAGGTTGATCAGACTGTGACACGGATGTGTCACACGAGTCGGTGTCGTCTAGTAGTTAGGACGTGAGCTTAACACGCTCAAGATCGAGGGTTCGATAGCCTCCTCCGATATCTTCTTTAATTGCACGATCGTCTATTCTCCTGCTTGCTCAAGATGGAATGCACCGCACCGATGTCCGACCGCTTCGTCGACGTTCAGTGCTACCAACTCCAAAATAGCTTTGTCGCCAGGCTAGATATCGGTGAATCATACCGTTTGCCAACTGGACACCAGTAACGTTTGCACGACGGTCAGGGTTGGTATGAAGCAGGCAACAAAGGCATGGCCTGGGTGCGGTACAAGAAGTGGTGGGAGAGTGCGTTTTGCAGCCGCAATCAGAGCGTACAAGATGCGAGGGATGTCGCTCGTGGCTATCGTCGACGCGCTGCATAATGCGAAGAAGGTCGCGATGGACGTGAATGTAGTTGGTAGTATGAGTAGAGTTGGTAGATGACTAAAGTGAGGAACACCGTTGGTCTAATCTTAGTATTCAATCCTTTCTAAGGATGAGGTTGGGGTTCGATTCCCCGACGGCGCACTTTTCGATTTCACCTTAGTGTAAGAAATATAGAAAGCATGGTCAATGGCGTCTATTCATTTTAAAGCGCACCAGACGCGTTTCGGCCCTCCCGCCGGGGGCCTCACCAGTGGCTTTATCTCATCTTAGGCAGATGACACCTTATCCCGTTCGCTCTGAGAAGTTAAGCACCGACCCCAGTGGCCGAGTGGTAGACCACTGGAGCTGGGACCGGGAGGTACTTGGATCGATATCCTGGAGGGGGGTTCGATTACAGGGCGCCGGAGATAGGCTAATAAAGTATGACGAGCAACCACCCAATGGGTGGCCGCCCTGCCAACCCGCACCGAAGGGTGTGTGATAGTTGGGTGGGCTGGAGGCCCTACTAGCCGAAAAGCCCCATAGTGTAATGAGGGGTGTGGGCCCCTGGCCAGTTCGAACCGAGCCGCGGTACTCGCAGATCACCCCCGGGAGGTCTGAGGGGTCACACGGCATTAATCTCTGAGAAGTTAAGCTGCCTCAAGCTCGGGTAGTACTCGGGTGGGTGACCACCGGGGAAGTCCGGGTGCTGTCTACCTTTTATACTACATGCATGTTGCACGACAGGTGCACACCCATTATGACTTGGTTATTCTATACCGATACATTCTACCACCTACATATGATTACGTCTACCCTACACACACGTGACACCTTGGTGCAATTAGCTACACACTCCATATTCATACACATGTTTCCAGCGCTAATGTGAATTCCATACTAAATTACGCCATGTAATATAAACCTCCATACACACAAAGACGCCACCAACCGTTCCCACACATGCACCGCTACCATGTGTGACATGAAGCAGCATGTTCAACCACCCACATGACCCATCACCCCCATACAAACTTCCATACACCTTCCATGTTTCCTCGCACTTCTCGCCTGTTATTAAATCAAGCCAAAAACGCCATACTGTTACATTAGGGAAACGATCGCACATACATATACCAAGTGAAAGACGCCACCAACCGTGCACACACATGCACCACTACCATTTGTGACATGAAGCAGCATGTTCAACCACCCGGGTAGTGAGGCACGAGGGTTGTGATACGAGTCGTGGCGACACTATCCACAGGGTGTGGAAGGCGCGCCCGTCTCAAATCAGGAGTCGACATTGTGGTGAGCTCGTAAGGGTTCACAACAAGGTCACTAAGGAAAGCTGCACCGCCCCAGACTGGATAACAGAGCAGGGAAAAACCTTCGCTCCTGGTAGTGGGAAGATCGCGTGCCAGAATCCTGATGTGCATCCACAGCTCTACAGGTCGTAATTCGAATACCTCGCGAAAACCTTTTACCATTCAGTGCCAGTTTTACACACGCATCACGGGATTGTCTCTCATCTTTGTTTGTGCATTCAAGAGGTGCTGTGTGCTCTCAAAACGTATTGATATCGGATACAACAATTATCGGTGGGACTACATGGGATCGTTCGACCATCCGTGTGTGCTACACCCCTGCACACGAGATTCTGTACATGAACCGAAGCGCATCCGCAGACAATAAGAATGCTCTATTTAGTTCCTTGATCAAGGTAGAAAACGAGTTGTGGAACGAATGCATGGTGCAGACCTTGTTCAAAGTACTCGAGGCGAAGGTACTGCTGACGTACCTTTCGATTAATCTCACCGAAAATCGTAACTTAGTGACCGAGCGCTGGGTCCTATACCCGAGTCATCGTCTAGAGTCGGTCCACTTCTCCTCCTGACTTGTTCTTTCCTTGATGTGGTTGCGCTTCGGTGTCTGATCCAATGAGTGCGCACAACTAGGTGCAAGCTTTGAGCTTCGTGTGGTCGTAGAACGTGACGGCTTTCATCCGAATGCAAGAAAAGTGCGATACTTCTCGATTTATGCGTGTCATTCTTGCGCAGGGGCCATGCTAATCTTCTCTGTATCGTTCCAATTTTTACGGATGACCACCGAAGTGGTTCCTATCTCCTCGGCAAACCGCTCGCCTAATGACCACCAAGGAGATAGGAGTTGCCGTCGACAAAGATACCGCGCCGACGGACACAGCCGTCGATGAAGAAGAAGTCGACAATGTAGATGCAACCGAAGACGAAGACGACGACGAAGAATATTTCCCGGACGTAAACACCGCATGCCTCGATGAGGCAAATGATGTGTGGCGAAGTCATTAATTAAAATTCATGATTTGGATCGGTGGCGATCTAATTGAGGCGCCACGTACTGGTGAAAAATGGCACCAAGTGATCTGGCGATCCAATGAGAGACGGAAGGTGGTCCTACGGAGATCGACGTACCGATTTAACGGTCGACCGAAGGATGGACGTGGAACGGTCTGTGACGAGACGTAGAAAGGGGTGATTTTCTTGGAACAATCTAGGAAGAGTCGCAGACATAGATGATTTCCACGGTGCGATCTGGGACGAGGGACTAGATTGAACCAGAAGACCGATCTGAACTGAGAAAGGTACTTCTGAGACCAAGCGATGCGACGTGACTCTGTGAAAAAGTTGTAGCATCCAGGTGATCGAAGATACACATCACCGATCTCCAATGGGAGTACTGATTTGGGTTAAGTATAGCCCGATCTGGAAGTATAGATGTTCGTGGAGGTCCGTGAAACCGTTGTGACACTGTGGATGGTCACATTGTGCGGATAAACCCTTGAGGATGGTATCGGGCCACGCACAACGAACGGAAGAACATGTAGGGCCGGATCGCACTGTGTCGATCCTCAACGATCTCGAATTGGGCATCAGATCGGTCATGTTCCCTGCTAATTATGGATATATCGATGATGGAGCTATTTTATTGTGAAATACATGTTTGATGAAGGTCCATGAGTGATATCTAAAAAGTTCAGACCGAAAGAGCCAGTGGAAGCCGGTTGAATTGACGTCGCAAAATGGATTTAGACACATTTGGCATTTGGATACTATTTGGGACTTTTCGGTACCAAAATTGGGTATTTGGTACCGCATTTGGAATTTGGTCCCTTTGGGTGCCTAGGTACGATATCGGGAGTATTGGCGCTATCTTTGGAGCACAGGTCACGAGATTTCGACACGTGTTCAAGGGGGCGGTGAAGCTTCAAGGTGATATCGGCTCGGAGAGTGACCTACAGTTTGGAATAGACTTAAGGATAGGATGGCGATTAATTTGGTTGGATAATAAAACAGTTACCGTTTTTACATATAAAGCACGTCGCAGACTTCTCTTCCGGGCAGGATATTTGGCCTCTCGTCAATCGAGAGACGTCGCACGCGCCGTGTTTTCGTGTACTCACCTTGGATTGTTTGGCCAAGGTGGGGTTAAGGTAACTCAACTCAACTCAAACTGCTAGGGTAGCAGCAAACAAAATCAAAGGAAAAGGATTTTGGTTACAAGATCGCGAGGCGGCTCAAGTGGTCAGAAGATCTGGACAAGGCGTTCAAGACAAGACCGAGCAAGACTGAAGCGATCTACAAGGCATGTCGGCACGTTTCATTTTGGCGAAACAAGCAACCGATCCGCCCACATTGCGCACTTCCGGCAAGATCGGCCGATCCCAAGACCAGATCGGACCGATCCCAACGCAAGATCGACGCAAGACTACTATTTGCTAAGTGAATATTTCCACACAGCAAAGACCCCGATCCCGAAGACGAATCGAGATCGGTGTGATTCAAGATCAAGATCGCGACATCTCCAAATTGAGATCGCCGCGACTCAAGATCAAGATCGCAGAACCCCTGTTTGTGGTGTGAAGATTTCCGCACCGGAATCGAACACTCAGCCCCAAACCCTCAGCGATATCGACATCTACCAAGGCCATTACGAATAGCTCAAGCCAGCCCAACCGACGGGTACACAAGGGAAGCACAAGGCTATACAATAAGGCCCGGATCGGAGTAC
>CANTFL010000518.1:0-109282 GCA_947650285.1 Hyaloperonospora brassicae | reverse complement strand
TCAAGATCAAGGGATCAGATCGAGGTCTTGATATCAAAATCGAGAGATCAAATTGAGCTCGAGATCCACCCATTCCAGTCCGTATTCTTCCAATCAAAATCCTTCTCAAACTTGAGTGACGCCTGCGATCTGTTGGCTCTCACGACCGATGCAACAGTTAAAAATTGTGATCACTTCATCATAGGCTCGTAATCTCCTCACAGGCGTTACACGGAACTGGTAGAACTATCTGAGTCGATCTACTCGTCGACCATAGAAGGAAGTTCTGGAGAGTTTTCTTGTTTGATATGGGGGCAATGGTATGTCTATTGAAAGACAATATTACCATGAAAAGAAGGAATCATAGGAAACATCATTGGAATATCTGTATCGTCTGAATGTCGCGGCGATAAGAGCGAAGACACAGATTCGAGACGGATCGCTGGATGGATGTCGTGAACATGTGGAATATTTCATGGGGACTCTTGACGATCGCGACCTGGCAAAATAATTGCCTTTGCTAATTTTGGAAGACGCAGGTGAGATGGAAGAGACGTTACGCGCTTACCAGCGTATGGCTACATACAGGTTCAATCATCTACAAGATCGAATAAGTTCCGACCGCGACCTACACCATCTTTTCCCCCACCACCGGCGAAGCTAGCTCGCGCAGTGAGAGCACTTCGTGTAGAGATCGAGGACAGTGGATCAGATTCAATTTTTAGCGCATCGAACGCGTAAGATGAACCACGGAATGTGTTTGTGACCGCGACCTCAGATCGCATGAATAAGTTGAGAGATTAAGGTGCGGATACGGGTAAGAAGCGTCTCGAAGACAGTGTGGATTGCGTCACAATGAATAAAGCGTGCACCCACTTCGGATCGGAAAGTCACGACGATTGTGGGTTCTGGAAGATATTGACGTGCCAGAAGTGTGGCCGCAAAGGACATCCGTTGGACAAGTGCCTGCACGTATGTGCAGCTTGTGTAGAGGTACATGAATGTGGCAAGTGCCCCATGGAGGAATTCTACAATCTTATCCGCAAGTGATATGCGCCCAGCCATCATGCCGGAATGTTCCCGCACAATTTCGAGGAGATGTTAAACTAGGACGCTCGCCAGATTTGAATCTGGTACGAGCCGAGTGTTCTAGGCTTTGCATTTATGCATTTGTTGAGAGACATAGATAGATCAAGAGTTTAGCAATCGGATCGATCCGATCGCTAATATACGTGGTGGGTCTACTTTTGTTTCTCCGATCTCAAGTGTGAAAAGAGTAGACGAATATACTCGATCCCCTATAAAGATGGAGCTTGATATCGCTCCAGGGGGGTCGCGCGGGTGTTGGAAGTATCATACTCCGGAAACGTGGCTTAAACAAGCCAATGATATAGGCAATATCAACAACGAAAAGGCCACCATATTGTTTGACGCCGGCGCAGAAATAGCAATCATAGACACTACCTTTTCTCGTAAGGTGGGATGTGTAATTGATAAGAGTAGGACGCAGGAATGCGTTGGGATCGGGGAGAACGCCTACATGACGGTGGGACGAACCAAAAGAAAAGTCACATTGGACGGATCACCGGTATACTACTTCGACGTATTTGTCGGGGATCAAGCGGGTCACGAAGCCATACTGGGTATTTATTTTATGGTTCCGGCAGGTATCCGTTTGGATCTGGCCGGTGGGATACTATGCCTGCCGGACGAAGTCCGGATCGGTTTGGCAGGACGGAGATTACCGTACAGATCGAATATATTGGCAATCAATCTTAATGATTGGTATGAAAGTATCCCAGCCTGCAAGTTGACCAAAGTTAGGATCGGGATCAATCCTCCGAGGTAAAAACTCTGGGAGAGGCAAGATGTGGCTTGGGTGCCTACGGTGACGGCCGGACCGGGCAAGATCATGTTCTTGAAGCTTACAAAAGTAGTTACACACTATCTAGTACTAAATTATGGCGCCCCGTTGGCCTTATGGATGACAGCGAACATGATACCTCGATATCCAGGACATGTGTTGGATGAATCAAGACGACATAAGGAATGGCAGACGTTAGCAGACAAAATACGGTAGAGCGGGAGGCGGAAGAGATCGAAACATACGCGGGACCACTAGTAGGCCATCCGGAATACACAAGGACGACGAAGATTTACTACGGGTTACGACGCAGACGGAAACAGAGGACGCCAAAGACCCAGGAGAGATTGAGGCGCGATCTAGGTCGAGCTGCGACGACGCCAGAAATTGGAGATCGACGAACGATACATGTGCGATCACACCTGTGTGTAAGAACCCAGGACGATCGAGCGGGGGGGGGGTCGAACGTAGAACGACTGATCCGTTACAAATACCAGCCAGCCATCAATGAGACAAGGTCGAAGCGGAAGATAGTGGGATACAAGATCGTGAACGGCCAGATCGGTCTGATTGACCAGCTCAAGGAGTTGGTATAGTTACGGACGGCGGGGACGCGAGGGAAGAAGAGCCACATTCTCCGCCAGTTTATAATCATGAAGGAGGTGAGTTATTCGCGTAAGATGTCGAACAACGCCTGGCTGAGCTACCATAGGTAGCAACATCGTCGACATAGATAACCATTGATAATTTTTGGGTTGTAGATCATGGTGTTACATTAACCGAATATCAAGAGAGGTTGCGATAGTTGATCTGGAAGAGCAAGCATCGGTTGATCGGAAAAGGTAATGCTTTACCCCTTGCCGTACGCGGTGCCGTATTCGATATCAATGTCGGTGGTGCGAATCCGATTGTACAGCGCGTACGGCCGGTTGCACTTAAGTTTTCAGAAAAATTTGGCGGATCTAATCAAAAAATTGTTGTCAGCAAAAATCGTTCGACCTTCAATATTGCCATGGGTGTCACCAATAGTCGTGATAATTAAGAAAAACGGCGAAATCACCAGGTACAAATTGATTATAGGCGGGTGAATCAGCTAACACGTCTGATGGTTTACCCCATGACCCTTATCAGCGAGTTGCTTCACGATATAATCAAGTCACTGTGGTATTATTCCTAGGATATGGCTAGTGGATTTTGGGTGGTGGAAATATCCGAACGGGCTAGGATGATTCTGCGTTCATTACCCCTTCCGGTCTATTTGAGTGGTTGAAGATGCCATTCTGATTGAAGAACGCCCCACAGATTTACCAGCGATTGATTTACAACGCTTTGTATGTATACTTAAAGATCGGCGAGATTATAAATTCAACCGCAACGGTTCACCTAAAGTTGACAGACGTGTTTACGGAAGGAGAACCAGAGACAGATCGATCGCCATTAGTGCTGGGCAGAATATCTTACATTGACGACATACTGATCTTAGCTACAACGTGGATCTCTCTACATAACAAGGTGGAATGATTGCTATCGGTGTGCGATTGATGGAAGTTATCAATCAGCCTAGCCAAATGTTTCTGGGGACGGCGTAACGTATATTGCCTGGGCCACCAGGTATCAGAATCTGGGTTGGAATCGCACCCTAAAGGTCTGAGGATGCTGGCAAATCTTTCTTTTCCTACGTCTTTGCGTCCTTTGCAGTCATTCTTGGGCAGTCTGAACTTTGATAGCAGATTCATCGAATATTTTTTAATCTACGCATTAGTGCTATACGAGTTGAGGGAGACCGAGTTCTTCGAGATCAGCCAAATGGACGTCGGTGATACAACAAGCCCAGAGCCGATCAAAGATAACCACGATCCAACTATGGAAGAGCGTACAGAGTGCGGTCCAAACGAAAGAACCCGGTAGGAGAAAGCTACAAGTGCATTCACCACGTTGAAATCCAAGGTCGCTACCACACTGATCCTCAAACACTTTGACCCGGATCGAATATCGTTGATCGTAGTGTATGCAAGCAAGTGGGCGGTATCGGCATCTATTCTGCAGGAATACGATGGTGCATACTGGTCGGAGACATCTGTGAGCCGCACCTTCAAGCCTAATGAGATAAACTATAGAATGGTGGAGAAAGAAGTGTTAGCCCTGCTTCAAATTTTGGATGTGTGCTACGTTATGTTGGAATCTTGAAAGATCAAAGTCCTCACTCAATATGCAACCCTTGCTTGGTTGGTCCAATCTTCAGGTCTCAATGGAAGGCTGGGGATATGGGCCGCGTTGTTGTCGAGTTGGACTTTGGAAGTTAGTAGATGTGAGAAAGGGGAGGATGAAATACTCGAAACCATTGCGGCCAGCATATACCCTCGATCCGAGGTGGACGAGATGCTGATCGCTATCGCTACAAAGAGGCAACCGAGACTAGCTATATCAATACCACCGCAAAAGGTGAAGAAGGTGAAAACCTCCTGGTGATTTGTTTCGACGGATCGGCTCGGGTAAAACGGAAGAGTGGGGCGTGCAGCGTGATCGTGGAAGCTTCCGGAATGGAATGTTGTAGAAGCTGAATCAGAATATGCGATGGATTTAACAGGGAATGCAGCTGAATATCGCGGTCTATTGATTGGTTCGATCGATTGAATAGACTAATTGTTGGACGGATCATCATCTGCGGCGATTCCAACTTGGTGATCCGCCAGATGCAAGGTGAGATTGGTTGCAAGGCGCCGGGGCTACATTTGCTACGACACAGGTCAATGTAAAGGCTCCAATGGTGGCCTGAACATGAGTTCCTTCACACGACATGGGAATGGAACCAAATTGCAGATCGATTGGCGAGTTTAGCTTTGCAACAGGAGGCGGGTACAATCGTCATCTCTGAATCAGAAATACAATACTTGATATTAATTAATCGATTGGATGAATTGGTCGTACCAGAAAGATCGTATCGGGTGCTAGAGATGGCTACGATCACGCGATCAACGTTGCGAAGACGCAGTCGGCCCGAGGGGCTACATGAAGAAGTGGTGCAACAGATTCGGATTGAGCGGATCAAGCAGGCGCAAGAGAAGGAAGGTTTGATCGCTCACGTTAAAAAGTAACTCATTAGGAATGTGACCAGATGAGAGAAGAAGATGCAAAAACGCGTTCTCGGATCGCTCCAGATTAGGGTGGACGAGGACGGATTGATATTTTACTGACCCCGATCGTCTGGGCCATCGGAAGATCGCACGGAGGTGATCCGCCTCGTGGTGCCTGAATTGTTGCAGCGAGACTTTTTGCATCGTTATCACATGAGTTTGATAGAGAGCTACCAAGAGATCAGAAGGACGTATCAGCGGATCCAATCAAATTTCCATTGGAGAGGGTTATATTGGATCGTTCAGCAGTATGTGGGCAAGTGTGTGGATTGTACTACTGGAAAAGGCTTATTGTCGATACCTGGGAATTTACCAGGCAATGTGCAAGCATTTCAAATTATTTCGATGGACCACATACCCTCTCTTCCTAGGTCGTTCAAAGGGAACACATAGTTACTGTTATGGGTGGAATTATTCTCGGTATATGTGGTGGCTAGAGCAAGCACATCAAGTACGGCGCAGACAATTGCAGAAGAATACGAAGAGTGCGTTTTTCGGAGGTGTGGAGCAAGTGAAGTGATACGGCATGATCGGGAACCTAGATTCATGCCAGATTTCTTCCGGGTATTTAACAAAATCTCTGGACAGAAGCAATCTGCTGCTTTTTGGCTTATCGCCGTCAAGCGAACGGCACAACAGAACGCATGGTGCAGACGCTGACTCGAGCCATCAAGATGCATGTAGCAGATGTGGATCGCAAAAAGATTGGGATGAGTACGCTGAGCGATTGACTTTTGCGATCAATACGGCACAAGATCGTGTACACGGAGATACCCCCTTCTACCTGATCCACAGCTGGAGCCCGAGATCTACGTTCAAGGCAACGCTACCACTACGAAGCACTAAGACACGATATCGGGACCCAATGAGATGGCGATACAACATTCAGCGTCAGTACCAGCGAGCTAGATCGATGGTAAATGAGCGACTCCGGCTCGCAATCCGGGATCGAGCTAATCGATATAATGCATGTAACGATACGATTAGCATCGAGTGTGGGACGCAAGTATGGCTCTGTTGAAAAGAGTCAAAGATGGATACGCCCGCAAGATCGTACGTATGTGGCATGAGCCGTTTAGAGTGACGAAACTCTTCGGAGACCATGCGGTTTGATTAAAGATTGCAGGAACGCCATACATATTGTTTCCGATCGTGCACGTCTCCAATTTAAAACGGGTGGTGACATTCTTAGATCGGCCGAATAGATGATTAATGGAAAACAATGGAGATCGCGTCGATTTTGATGAATCCCTCTAGCCGGAGGATAGTTTGAAGATCGAATTGGATGCTGATGCATACGAAGTGAAGGAGTTTTTAGATGTGCGGTCGGGACGCAAGACCCGTTATGGTCGGATATATAAACAGTGCCGGGTGCGGTGGAAGGACCACGACGATCTGACCTAGATCGAAGAAGCCGATCTGAACTGCGAATCGTTGCGTCAAGAGTTTGATCTAGATCGGATAAATCGAAATCGTTTCGGAGTGATGCAATCTCAAGAGGCAGAGATCGACAGCTAATAAAATGGGGGGGGGGGTGATTGACGTACAAGGAGGTTTAATGAGAAGGTGGATGGGTTATATATAATGTGAGTGACTACTGTAGATTGCAGAGATCCGGTCTCGGCTGATAAGCCAAAGAAATTTTTTTGAGACTAATATCAAGAAGGACACAATAAGAGAAACGAAAAGAAAATATATTAAATTGAATTGTAGAAGCTAAGTTAATGAACATAGTCATTGCGCATGGAAGAACTTGCCGGGAAGCCTCGAGATCGACGATCAGGGGTGGTACACCGGCGAAGAAGGATAATGGGATCTCCACGGCTCATCGGCCTCTAGCTGGGATAGAGCAGTCGACAGATCGGAAGCATCTCGGCCTCCAGATGGGACAGAGCATTCGACAGATCGGGGCTGTCTCTATTTTGGCTGTTGAAAACAGGATACCGTGGTGGCACTTTTTTAAGGCGGGGAGATTCAAGAATAAGGGATCAAGCAGAATATACAGATAGCAGTGTCCCGAGATCATACCTTCGAGGATTACCCGAAGATCGACTTCCACCGTGCTCCAGCCCGCACTCGCCTTTGTTTTCTCTGCTGGAAGAAGTCACCAAGATGAG
This sequence comes from Hyaloperonospora brassicae, assembly GCA_947650285.1. NCBI lineage: Eukaryota > Oomycota > Peronosporomycetes > Peronosporales > Peronosporaceae > Hyaloperonospora > Hyaloperonospora brassicae. The sequence goes on along the minus strand of CANTFL010000518.1, from coordinate 102,188 downwards.
AGTCATCAAATCGCTGCTCTCGGGAGATGAAGATCGCATGGGTCGATTCCCATAGGGATTGACGACTTCGATATTCATACGCTTAGTACAGGGAAGCCAGTCAGTCAAACCACCCTACACGACGGAAGGAGATCGGAGTGATCTGCGGAAAGGCATTCTCCCAAGGTTCCGAGGCATACAGGGTCTCGATCTACGTCAGCGACACCAGTCCAGGGTCCCAATTAGATGGGACGGGTGATTTGTTGCTTACGCTCATTAACAAAAATGGATACCGATTCGGTTTGACGAAGTGTCGAAAGAAGAAATTAACATTTAGCTCGGCAACGCTCACCCGGCTGATCCGCCGTGCCGACCAAGGCATGACTTGAGAGGAAGATCGGGTCGCGCGATCTCAGTATCCCGGGATGCACTCATCCCGATCGCACTTAGCGCGAGGTAGATCTCCATAGTCGGACTGCGTCAACAACTTGTTAGCGGATGCACGCACACTGTCGGTGATGCTGATCACCCCCTAGGAATCAGTAAAACCCCCGCCAGGGGAATTGGATGCCGCAGCCGCAGCCGCCGCCGTATTACCAGATAAATCCACGACGATCTAGACGATGGACGATCCGGTCGAATGTTAAGGTCGGCCGCCGGATGGATTACGACGAGAAGAAATTCAAGAGCCAGACAGCGCCGCAAGGATCCCATCTTCAACCTCGGTGGTTTCCTCATCCTCAGAGGTAGGCGCGGCAGAACGACGTAGTCGGGACTTGCCAGAATTGCGGGCAGGCCGAGCGGTCGCGAGATTGCGGCGGGTCTTAAGGTCCGCGATCTCTCCGATACACCAACCATTTTGAATGTGGGGGGTAGAGATCGGAGATCAAGTGACTCTCTTGGATACGAGCTGTGCCCGTAAAATTACTATTTAACGCAGACGATTGCGGCTTGGTAACGCGGGATCTGAATGGTTAGAAGACGTTTCGGAGATGGGATCGATTGGCGTCACTGAGGTCAAGATCGGTAGGGGACTACCAGTCACCAGCGACGTCATGCGATGTCGTCACGTGCGATGATCTTAAACAGTGCGGTCCCGTTCGGCGTCCAAGTTTGACAACTCGAAGCGCCGTTGAGTGAGCACGAAGTCGCGATCTAGCAACACGCGTCTTAGCCGCGCACTTTCTGAAGATTGATTAGCAACGTTTGCCTTCCCCCGACGCAACTCCGCTTAAAGTTCCCTAATGTGATCGACACTGCAACAGAGCTTGTCTTAAAATTTGGTGTGCAATTTCTTGTATGGCGATCTTGCGTCATACACTCGGTTAAGGCGATCTGAAAGCGCATCACGCTCAGCCACTAAGCGGTCTCCGGACTCTTCCGTCTGCTTGCGTATTCCGGCGATCTCATAGTCATATTTCTCTTGAGCGACATAGTGTTTTCGGACAGCCTTCGTCAGTTTCTGTTTCAGGTCCACGATCTTGGCGGCCTGCTTGTAAATCTCGTCTTGCAATTATTCCAGCTCCTCACAAAACTTCGTCGCCCGTTTAAACTCATTTTTAAGTTGCGTGCGCAGGGTATCATACTTGACTTAAACTAATTCACGAACGGAGACGCGGAGGTACAGAGCTACTGAAATTCTTGTGGGTGGAATCCGATGTGACCCAGCCCAGTATGGTGGAAAACAATCCAAACATGACTGGCAAAAGGGAGTCAATAGCTGTCAATGGTGCAAAGGATGCACAACTAGGTCGACACATTTTGTCTACGAACGGTGCAGGGGACGATTGTAGTAAGGTGATTACGAGATTCAACCGTTGCGTCGGTCGTGAGAGCCAACAGATCGCAGGCGTCACTCAAGTTTGAGAAGGATTTTGATTGGAAGAATACGGACTGTAATGGGTGGATCTCGAGCTCAATTTGATCTCTCGATTTTGATATCAAGACCTCGATCTGATCCCTTGATCTTGATCTGATCTCTCGATCTGTTGTATACAAGTCGGGTTTGGGTCACGCTAAGGTTCCAGAGAGAACACACTTGGTATAAACCACATGGGTAAAAGGGGTCGACCTCTTGGGAAGGAGAAGCGTGGCTTCGAAAGTCGTGAGATAGATAGATCTAGCGATGTGACATTTTCTTTGGAATTGATTGGCTAACATGAAACAGAGTTGAATTTAATTTGGGGTACACGTGTCGCTTTCTGTTCCGAGTTGGATCATTGGCCACCTTACGTCCAGAAATTTGCATACTTTAATCAAATCATATCCCTGAATTGTTTGGCCAGGGATTATAGACTCTCAACATGGACACCAACTGCGATCGGACGCAGCAAACCCGTAAAGGCAATGATTGCAAGATCGCGAGACGGCTCAAGTGGTCAGAAGGCTCGCGAATCAAGCATCTACATTGGACAAGGCGACCTCGTAGCGATCAAGGTGACTCATATCGAGCACCTTTCGAGTACATCCGCTATCGTGTGAAGGGTTTTACGCGACAGCACCAATCTCAACCACGGTTAAGCTTGGTATCGACTTGAGTCCACCTGAAAGAGTTCATCCGCCTCATCAACGGGTACACAAAGTGAGCGAAGCATACAACACGGAATCGGAGTACCCTCTCCGGTAGTCGGTCGTCCGGGCGCGAGTAAAGAGGTAGAATAGACTTCTTGAGCAAGCGATCGCCATCCCACCACAATAATGCGCGTGCCCTAATTCCAGTCGAATAATTTGCCGTATACTTATTGTACAAATCGTCGTCGGCTGTAAGCGCAGCACATATTTTAATATGTCTACTGCTTTGTCGTTGTTTCTTACATTATTAATCGTGATCGCATCTGGCTGATGAAGAGACCTTATATGGACTACATCACTTACCTCACGACTGTTCTCCTCGATCTCGATGGTCCTTACATAACCGATCGCGTCATTCGATCTCCCACACATCCGAAATCATTCAATTGACCTATCGTTTAGTATTAGTCTACAAAGGTAATTTCGTCACTCGTTGATCCTCCGTCGTCAAGATGCGTCGATCGAATCGCGATATAACCGCCCTAAATTTCTCTCCATTTACTATTACTTCCCTTTTTGGGCGAATAATAATTTGTGGAATTTCATTGTATTTCGGACGATCTGTCAGCATACCATCGTATTCAAAGACTCATTTTTCTTTCTTTCCCGTAGTGGCTTCGAATGCTAAAGTTTGCCATTCATTCTACCTCCGCGATCATACTAACACATATCGTTGCGTTTGCGGGGTCATATCACCTGCCATCTAAAAGCCTAATGGGGCTCTATGCCTTAAAGTATAACGCGATAGCTGAGTTAAGTAATTAGCACATACTTATCTTTCCAATTTAGTAGATAAGGTTTGAACCCACGCCGCATCTAGCCTTACCCAGATTTTGGCCTTAGAAGGGTTGACCCAATCTTTACATCGGTTAATCCGACGAAAAGAGTGCTCGCATGTATGCTTCTCAGATTAATTACCTGGATAGTTGACCGCTATGGCGCTCTACGACCAGCCAGCTCTATACAATCTTTATCCGTTTAAGTCAGAGTTCCGTTGGCCAAATTAAGCGTATACATACCGCAACGACGAATTCCACACGAATATGGCTTCTTAGCCGACCTAGTTGTCCACTTAGACACCGATTTGTTAAATACCGATCCTTCCAATGAAATTTTAATCTATGCTCGCCCCACAGTCATCTAGGCATTTTGTCGAATCCCCTACCCACTTTTGGGTGCAATTTTTTTTATCAATAACGCATCTTATCTTACGTCCAAAGGTAGTGTCGACAATCGATATATAAGCGGCGAAGTAAAACGGCATTCTGTCTTAATGATTATTTGATTAGACCACCGATTTTTCTTACTTAAATCAGTTACTGGTTGTCACATACTTTCAATATTTACGTACATTCTACGGCGCAAAATTAAGTTCCATATTTACATACGATCAGGCATATTCATTCACTATCTTTACATTAAAAATAACTCATTTAAATTTCATTAGATACGTATATCGATCGGGTAATTCGGTAGTTACACCCTTGAAATCTCTGGTGTTTTCAAGAAATGCATCGATGAGAAGCCTATGATGCTCGGCTCGTGTTTTATAAACCAGGCGATTATTCTAGTCTAACGCATCATTGAACTTAGGCAACACATACCGGCATGCTTGCTGGGCAAGTATTACTTGATTATCAAATTGTAGACTTTTTACATAGGGCATTAAACTTTTTCATGTATCTCTTCGCAAGCTACACACACGTAAAACCACTCATACGAAGGATGTCATATGCGACCACACTTCTGGCACATGTATTGCTTCCAGCACCCCAGATCGTCATAATTCCTCGATCCTCAGTGGGTACACGCTTTATTCATTATGAACCGATCCACACTGCTACCGGGTTCCGTCTCATCTGGATTCGAGCCCTGATCTTCGAAATGATTCGTGTGATCTGAGGTCATGGCCATAAACTCATTCCACGGCTCCTATTTTTCCACTGATTCGCTGTGTATTATATCCGACACACTGCCTACAATTCCATCCGTAGGGCTCTTAATGTACAAGCTGGCTTCGCCGGGGTTAGAAGAAAGGCTGGCGCAGGATGCGGTCATAATTCATTTGATCTAATGCATATATATATATTTTTCTTCAAATTTCCATACTCTGGTAAGCAAACAACGTTTCTCAATTTCATTCGCATCCTCCAACCGTAAAGGAATTTTTGTTTTGCCAGATCGCGAATTTCCAGCATTCCGATGACATCTGTTACATGGTCACGGCGTACATCTACCATTGCATCTTGAATTATCATTCTCGCACATCTTGTCGCGACATTAAATCGATTTGTATAATCTAAAAGCGTTTTTACAAATCGCATCTTTGTTTATCATTACTTTCTTCCAAGTGACAAAGCATATCCTTCATATTGCATAAGGAAATGTATCAATAGGTCCTTTTACAGGCGAATATTATATCGGATTAGCTAGATGTACCACTTTCTTGCAAATTAGTACAATGGTTTTAGGTATTTGGCAAAAATATTCATTTGGGGCTTGATCCCGTAGGAATGCAGATTTTACCTTTCTCATATAGCTATTGTTCTGTTATATAATCTGTCAAACCATTTAACTCTTTCAGATCCTCGATAGTAGATATACAGATGCGAAGAGTGGTAAGTTAACTACCTGGCACCGTTTTAGTGACCACCGCAAGCGGTCCGTTGAGATCATCTCGTGAGAAAGTGTCGGATGTTTCCCTTCTGGGGAGTAAGCATCTGATCTCCCATGATGCGATCCGACAGATTTAATCTCGACATCCGGGATGTATGTATCCTGCTTTCTCGAATATACTTACTCTCTGGATTGACTAAATTTCTCAGCGATAATGTTTAATGTGCTCTTTCTGTAAGCGTCTAATCGCAGACTAGAAATATGAATATAATTATCCCGGGATACTTAGTCTAGCGTTCTCTTCAGCGCTCACGGCTGCCGTGCGCGGCTCATCCTGGATCCTCGCCATTCGATCCCGCCTCTTATTTGACTCACTTGAGTCTAACCAGACCCTTGTAATATTTATCGAGTCTTCCAAATCTGCTTCTGGTGCGGGTGACGCGCATTGTTAAGATCAGGTATGGTATATCCACGGAGCTTTCGCCATCGTCGCTTTCACGTGATCATCAAATTTGTGATCGTTCGTTTAGGATAGCAGCATACAACGAATGAAGCGCTCGCATCACGTGTTCCAGATCGCTCTCATACTATTCTGCACGTCAAACATTACTGCGACAGGACCTGCGTCATGTATTAATCGAGTAAGTACGTTAATTCCATCCAGCATGTTCTATGCAGCACTTAGGGTCGATATAGCCCCAGATTGACCCAATCTACTTTGAATTCAGTATTAGACCTCGGGATCGCTTGCAAATAATCTACGTAGCGTTATCCAGTAAAAATCACTGGTCCAACTCTTCCGGCTGCCAACACTCTATCTTCAGGTCAAATTCGACAAGATAGACCGGTCGGGAGATTTATGTCCTCATGTGAACGTATCAAATCGATTCGTATGCTATCTTCTTCACTCGTGCAGTTTTTGAATTTGTTTATGGTACTGTAGGTAGATCTTAGTTATGCTTTGTTCGGATTTAACCGGGGGGCTATTTATATGCATATATAGATCTTTGTGGAACGATCCGCAAAGGTCCCCAAAGGAATATCAGATGGTAGATAAATTTTATGATAAAGATGAATTGATTGTTTATCAATTTTTGTTAGTAAACTTCGTTTATAGATTCAGTCATCTGAACATCTTATATCTCTATACTTCTGTACGATCACTCTTTATAACACTTTAGTACCAATTCATCTGTCTTGACCTTTAAATCTTTCCGAAGGGACTTACGGTAAATTTTCGGCTAAACTTTGGGTACGCGCATTATTGTGGTGGCGTGGCAACTATTTGATTAAGAATTCAATCTTATCTCATATCTACCACCCAGCTGACCGACTCTATGAGTGTATACTCCTATTCCGTGCTAAACTTTACTCAACTTGTGTACCCGTCGGTAGGGTGGGCTGCACTCTTCTGGGTGGATTAGAAGCGATGCCATATATAATTGTGGTTGGGATTTTGACTATCGTGTTGAAATCTTTGCACGATAGCGGGTGAACCTTAAACGTGCTCGATATGAGTATCCTTGATCTCTACGAGATCGCCTCGTACAGAGTAGATACTTGATTCGCGAGCCTTCGTACCACTTGATCCGTCTCGCGGTCTTGCAGCCTTTGTCGTTACTTATTCTCTGCTTCCAATCTCAGTTGGGGTTTTGGTTAAGATTCCTCTATTTTTGGCCAAACAATCCAGGGATATCACTTGATCTAAGTATGTAGCTTTTCCTGACATCGGGTGGCCAGTTGTTCATGCGGAGAAGAAATCGACACGTTTACTCAAGAGCAAACTAAAATCTGTTTGATGTTATCCAATCAAACCCAAAAAAACTAGCACATCGCTAGGCCTATCTGTATCCCGACCTTCCGTGGCCGCGCGTCTCCCTCTCCAGAAGATTTTCCCCTTGTACTTATATGGCTTGCACCAAGTGCTCTCTCTGAAACCTTGTCGTGACCCATAACCGATTTGTATGCAATTGACTCCAGGCATGCGAGATCGGATCCGGATCGCGAGATTGGACCGTGGTCGCGATCTCTGGTCGATATCGAGAACCTCGAGTGTTCCCGCTATCTCTCGTCGATATCGTGACCTTTGGGTATCCCCACGATCTCTGGTGAGATTCGTCTTTGGACTGCTTATCTATCTCAGCGTCGCCACATAGCCCACCCTTATCATAAATGATCTCACGATCTCGTACATTTGAGTGCACGATCGTGAGCCAACCGTCCTAGCTCGTTTTCTTTCCATTCAGAATTCTTTTCAGACTGAACTGACGTTGGCAATCAGTGGGATCCCAGGCTCGACAGTAAATCTCGCGATCACTTTGCCAAAATCGTCACCTGGACCATTAGGCGACAAACAAAGTCGTTGTAGCTGCGCATCATTCAAATATTGACGGTATTATACTTGTCATAGATCTTCCAAACGTCACCATGGCTGATCATGCTACATCGGAACCCGCTAACATATCCACCATTAAATCATTTGTCCTCTTATCGCGTCCAGATACACCCACGGCGGATTTCGTCACCCCGGTTTCCTTCAGTCCTGCATGTTTAAACACTTCTACGGTATTTTGATTTAGAGCTTGTATATTTCGTAATTACAACACATGTCACCTGGATAAGTAAACTATACGAAATGCCCACTTCGATTTCTACAGCTAGTACTTTTATAATCTCCGCTCCGAAACCCTTCGCATCAAATAGAGACGTCTTACATTTTTACCGATGAAACCCTAATACGCTTTGCAGCTTTCGAATGAGGTATCCTCTACAGTCCACCGTGGGTCGTTAAAAAGTGTTAGACATAACTTTTCGTTACTTATATCAGCAACATTAGTTTATGTACTGCTATGGCGGTATGGTTATTGTGTTAGCTCAACAAATCGCCCGCAACCGCCACCTGGAAGAATTTTATAAGAGCTCTGCGCCTTTGCATCTCTCTACGTCCTATTTTCCAAAGCTAGTACGATCACCTGACCTCGCGAATTAAGTAAGTCTTGCAGATGTCGGATACGTTTCGGATAAAAAGAAGTTCAACCTCCACGCCAAACGACAAGATAGGGCCTACGAGATCTTTCATTTGAAATAAAGAGCTTGAAAAGTCCACCCAACCTCTTCATATTGCGCACCACAAGTAGTTCCGCAAGATTGCCAACATTCTCAATCAAGTAGACGAGGCAATATTTCGCTCAATTAACTAGCGTGATGCACTTTCGGATCGTCTTGACCAAGTTTTGAACAAGAATTCGCAATACAAGAAAGAGTACACCCAATTTCAAGCCAAAATTCGTCTTAGTATTGAACGCATCGGCACCCTTTATTTTGAACAGCGACAAGAGCAGGAGAAATTTGCAAACCAGTCACTGTATCGTAAAAGGTTGTGCCGCGTTTGCTAAATCTCGACTACGTTCTACATCATCTGCGTGTCGAGACGCCTCATCTGACTGCCGAACTGGACCGCGATATGCGATATTATCGAACGTTTTAAAATCAATGACCTAGATGTCCATTAAATATTCTTTACCGATCTCGATTCAAGTGGCGTCGGCCATTCCTATCTCCGAGACTTCTTCGCAACCCAAAAGTTCTATTTTTGAATTGCCAAGCCGCAAGCTATTGAGCAAACACGTGTCTTAGCAGGACAGCCATCTCCAAAGAGGACACTAAATCCTCGATATCCGCTTTTCGATCTGCCCCAGCTCGTGGATCCGGGAGACTACGTGATTTAATATCCATCAGGATGTCTTGGCCTCTCGGCCTGATCTAAAGCAGGTATAGTCTAGACTACATTGTGCTGCTACTCTCGTTTTTAACGATAAATCCACCGAGATTGAAGATTTGACTCTTGCAGCGTTATCTATATAACTATTTTTTCTCGTTGCAAGATATCCGTTGCCCGTTCTCATTGTTCGGCCGGAACGTCCTCTGAGTCGAAAATCGTGAAATTCCCTATTTAATCGTCAGGGGCTAAGACATTCCGCGTGGATCCTTCCGTCGCAATTTGAAGTGGATTATAGGGGTGAAATAGATGTATCGACATCCCACGTATTTCTGTCAACCGTTCGTCACTGCTATCAGACTATGTAGATATTTTGAGCGTAGATAGTGATCGGACTGAGTGGGCTCCGTGGGTTACGGATCGCGTGACCAGATCTTATGTTGAAGTCGGGCCTTGGTCGGCACAGAAGATCAGCCGGATCTGCGTTGCCGAGGTGAACTTCTATTATCTCTTTAAACAATTCGATAGACCTTACGACCAACCGTTCGCGGTATTAAAAGTAATGTGAAATTTACCTTTAGTAGCTAATTAGGCTTCTGGGTTGGTGTCGATAGCTCAGATGGAGGCGCTGCATGCCTCGGAACCTTGGGAAAGTGCCTTTTCACAGATCGCACCGAGCTATTTATCTTTCGTATTGAGTTGTTCGACCCACCCGCCACCCGTTATTAGATGTATAAGGTATATGTCATCAATCCCTAGGACCCCCAACCCGTGAGACCCTCGGCACCAGCAAACAGCGACTAAGTCCATCTCGTCCACCCAATCTTCAATCAGAGAAAACAGAGATAATCGCAATCAGTACCCTCACGAAGGCGAATCTTCGTTTTAACACCGAGGGTATGATCGCGGGCCACTGCGATCTGGATATCTTGCTATATTCCTTCTTAATGCATTTCCCAGCGTTAAAGAAAGTGCCACAGTGGTACCCAGGTTGTAATTGCAATATTACCATTTTGGATCTGTTGATCGCTATAACTCAGCTAGAGGCTGCTGAGCCATGGAGATCCAAGCATCTCTATTCATCTGTGGACCACCTTACATCGTCAATTTCGAGTTCATCCGACAAATTAATTTACGCGCAATAGCTAGATCGATTCACATGTGCCCATATTTTATAAAATATCATCCCGGTCTCTCATCTTGGATTCTATTTAGTATTACCTTCGTTTTTTCCTTATTATTCTTCTTACACTTGATCGGATCTTTGCGACCTACTGTCGCTACTCATTTTACATGTAGGCCACCCTCGTCCTCTTACAACCTCGTTGTACATCAATCGCCACCCTCTCCGACCGTAAGATATCAATATATTCCTGGTGAGGTTGCATCACCTTCGAATGAATCAAATTAGCCGGTTTTCGATCAGATGTTTGCAAAAACGCATCACATATCAGGTCGGCATCGTAGATTCAGGTCAGATCGTCGTGGTTTGTTTCTCCGGACCATGTTTAATAAAAGTAACTACTTTAACGAGTCTTGTGCTAGCTTACATATTAAAATCTTGTCCGATTCGTATACATCAGAATTTAACTATTTCACAAACTATATTCCAATAGGTGCGATTAATTGAAAGCAACTATGTCAATCAACAACCCACTGTGCGGCCGATCCGTAAATTTCAACACCCGTTTATGTTTGTAGACATGCACAACCGGAAACTATCTGTATATCGTTTTTGAAATCTCGAAATGACCAGCATAGTCCTCGCAGAGTTCCGCCACTCGAATTGGCCCATGCCACATTTGTGAGAGCTGTTCGGCTTATCAGCATTTACTCGATCCAATTAGAGCAACACTAGCGTTTCACGCTCAATGTCGTGCAAATCGTTATCCGCATTATGTCGATCTGTTCGAACTCGGATCGTGATCTTAATTACTCCTTCATACCCACTCTTGCTCACCGATATTGATGTTAAATGTTGTAATTCAATGTCCTAGGGTCCGAATTAGGTGTCTTGGTGCTTTATAGGGGTAGAGTTTCCTCTAATAGCGACACCAGATACCAGCTGTAAATAAGGTAACACGGAGTATTTCCCCGTACGAGATCATAAGCCAAATTGATGGCAAGATCTAGTCTTACTGTGTACTCGTCCTAATTTTTTTTGATCTACATCTGCGACATAAATCTTGATGGGTCATATTACCGTCGGCATCATGCGTTCTGCTGTAACATTTGCAAAAAAGAGACAGGCCATATTAGGGCGCTGCTTCAGCTTTGCGATATTGTAACAAGAACGTAAGAAATCTGACCTGAACACGAAATTCCAACATGAGGTATTACTCTGATTTCCATAAACCCTTAAAAACGCATTTTTCGCTACGTTCTGCGATCGTCTGAGCAGTTCTTGACGAATTGATTCTCGCAATTACACTTCTTGAAATAAGTAAAACCCATACCAGTAACTTACTATTACCTTTGAATGACCGTGGCAGAGAATAAATGTATATTATTGCGATCGTTTCAATGGTTATGTCACTAGTATATTTCCTGATGATTCCTTACGGATTGCAGGCACTCTCATTATAGTCCATCACTCGACACATTTGCCCACATACCGTTGTACGCTCTGCTACAGTACTCTTTGATGATTATTATATCTGATCCGCTGATAATTTCTTTGATCCCTTGGTGGCCACCTTCCGAACTCGTATGGTTAAGGTTCAAAGACTCGTACTCTAACGATACAGGTACAACAAGGCGGATCATCTCCGGGCGATTTCTGATCAATTCAGATGTGCTTTTTTGTCCACTCCATATACTACAGCTATCCAAAAACATGTCTTCGCATTATTGACGCTCAGTTAGGTCACATCTAGTAGTATATACTCCTTTTTCGTTGTCCATCCATCCTTCCTCTTGCAATGCCTGCTTTATCCGCCGAATCCACATCCGTTGTACAAATTCCTTTTGTAGCTTTACATACCACCTGCTTTTTCGCGACGCTGATATAAGATCGCTGCCATTTTCACCACTTAGTGTGCCAATCTGAGACGATCAGCTCATTGAATTACTTCTAGGATATCATATCTTACACCTCAAGACCCGAAATAAAATTCGCACCGCTATATTTTGCAAAGATGTGATCGCTATTGGATTTGCACCTTTGATCTATTCCCCCTTCATATGTAGAAACTCGTGCTTCGTCCACTATTGAAGAATTTATTTTTGCTTGTGTAGTGACAATTGTAGCACTGGTGCTTTCAAATAAATCTCATTCCGCGTGTGAAAGATCGCTAAGTTTAAATCGCCGCATATGCTGATTCGTCAACTACTCTGCCTATGATACAGATCTAAGATTAATAAAGGGTCACGATATCTGGCTGCACATTTCCTTAATTCCATCTCAGTTTCTAAGTGGCAGCCATTATCCTTCATTACGAAAGTTCCCGCACGATTTTGCTCAAATCTGTGCTCTTCTTGATTTGTTTCGGCCGATCCATCGATACTATTTTTTAAAATTTGTGTCCAATTTTACTGTAGGCGGTGGCACCAGTATAGTATATCACGGCTGCCACATCGGAGCAAAAAAGATCAGCACCTCTTTCACCACAATTAATGGATTATGCTGGCCGCGAAATTTGGAGTATTTAATATTTCCCTTTATCATATTTCTTAGCTTAAATGTCCAATTGATAAAAATTCGGCCCATCGCTCAGTCTCTGATTAAGACCTGAGATTTATATAACAAACAAGGGTCAAATACTGAGTAATCCCCTTGATCTCTCGGTTCCTAACATCACAAATCACTTATGAAATATAAATTATTTTAACTAGAGCTAGCACCTCTTACTTTACCAAGTCTTTGTTCTCTATGGTAACTTACGGCCTCAAAATGCGTGATGAGCTTCCTAAATACTCACTGTACCGGACTGCCGATATACTAAAGGATATCCCGATGCCGCGTATAAACATTGACTCGCCTTGCAATCCCGTCCCCTGGCGAGTTGCACTCTCTGGTAGACTCGGATGGAGACGGATATGTGTAACCCTTGGCAGAGGTAGACCTTAAACCTCAAGTAGATATGCTTTACTCGTGGGCCGGTATGTAGCCGCTCGATCAAATTGGTCGAGAGCGGGCTTACAACCAGATTCTTCAGGTAGATTGTCGTTCGTAGCCTTTCGTATGATACCAGATATCTAATGTCCTAGTATTTATTGGCTCTCTAACCGCTACGTTAGGAGGCCTCGTTCGGTAGCGGATCTTGAAGGGTTTTGCTACTAAACGAAACCGGAGGCCAAACCATTTCTGGGATTATACAATACTTGGTATCGCCACGCAACTGTAATCGATGGGGGCCAGATTACACTCCTTTCTTGGGACAGGCAGACACATTAAATATATTACTTTTTTACGCACGACGCCGTCGTGCCACTTAGATCGCACAATAAAACTGATTATATATGTTCCTATATTTAAGTCCATTACGCTATCATTACCTCGTTACCTGATTCCTATTTTTGACACGACGGGAGTACCTTAAGCTAGCGAGATCTACATTCACAATGGAAGACCAGGGACGACCTTGTGATATAGAAGTCCACCTTGAAATATATCGAGGTCCACATTAAGGTACCCGAGATCCACCTTAAGTAATCGATATATAACCTGGATGGACCGAGCTTTATGATGAGGGATTGGGTGTACTGCTATTGTTACCTTTTCACAAGTATTCTTTAGCAATAATTTCTCCTCGATAGGTGTTGTGGGTCTTCTCCTTCGCGCTTCTCGTCACCTTCGTGGCCCCTTTCTCCTTTTCAATTTCTTGCGCGCATTATAAGCCGTTATTAATTCTATGCGCTGGACTTTGGGTCCATCATGATGGATAAGCACTCTACCTGAACTTAAAACGGTAAATGATGATAATATTTAAAGTACGGATAGGCTGCGAGATACCGAAGAAGTATAATGCCGTTATAATTCCAAGGACGTACAGCAATCAGGATATGAACAGTTACAACGACTTTGTTTGTCGCCTAATGGTCCAGGTGACGATTTTGGCAAAGTGATCGCGAGATTTACTGTCGAGCCTGGGATCCCACTGATAGCCAACGTCAGTTCAGTCTGAAAAGAATTCTGAATGGAAAGAAAACGAGCTAGGACGGTTGGCTCACGATCGTGCACTCAAATGTACGAGATCGTGAGATCATTTATGATAAGGGTGGGCTATGTGGCGACGCTGAGATAGATAAGCAGTCCAAAGACGAATCTCACCAGAGATCGTGGGGATACCCAAAGGTCACGATATCGACGAGAGATAGCGGGAACACTCGAGGTTCTCGATATCGACCAGAGATCGCGACCACGGTCCAATCTCGCGATCCGGATCCGATCTCGCATGCCTGGAGTCAATTGCATACAAATCGGTTATGGGTCACGACAAGGTTTCAGAGAGAGCACTTGGTGCAAGCCATATAAGTACAAGGGGAAAATCTTCTGGAGAGGGAGACGCGCGGCCACGGAAGGTCGGGATACAGATAGGCCTAGCGATGTGCTAGTTTTTTTGGGTTTGATTGGATAACATCAAACAGATTTTAGTTTGCTCTTGAGTAAACGTGTCGATTTCTTCTCCGCATGAACAACTGGCCACCCGATGTCAGGAAAAGCTACATACTTAGATCAAGTGATATCCCTGGATTGTTTGGCCAAAAATAGAGGAATCTTAACCAAAACCCCAACTGAGATTGGAAGCAGAGAATAAGTAACGACAAAGGCTGCAAGACCGCGAGACGGATCAAGTGGTACGAAGGCTCGCGAATCAAGTATCTACTCTGTACGAGGCGATCTCGTAGAGATCAAGGATACTCATATCGAGCACGTTTAAGGTTCACCCGCTATCGTGCAAAGATTTCAACACGATAGTCAAAATCCCAACCACAATTATAAATGGCATCGCTTCTAATCCACCCAGAAGAGTGCAGCCCACCCTACCGACGGGTACACAAGTTGAGTAAAGTGTCAGCCATGAATCTATAAACGCCCTCCATTTGTACTGGCTGGGTGCCTGTACAGAAGTGGGATTCATTTATCCATCGATCTATCGCCACTCCACCACACTTAGTGCGTCGGTCTAATTTCATATAACCTAAAATGTATAGTGCATTGCGTCCGCGATCATGTTTCTAGTCGGAGATATGCGGATGCTATCTAAAAACGGAACACGTAGTGAAAAGCAAGGAGTTGTGAAGATGAATGAAACGCGATAACATACAAATATTCATCATTGACCATTAATTCAGGCATGGACATAAAAGGTATGCGCTATCGTATGTGATATTTGTATAAGAAATGAATTCGTTGTTCGCGGTTCTTATAAGTCACCTGTAGATGCTGCAATTATAACTATATTGACTAGAATACTACTTCATACTATTCTAGTCGATATAGTTCGAAGTGTAGTATCCATAGGTGACTACGTGTTCTATCTGGCAATATTTGTTTGATGACGACCTGACACATCAACCTTTCGGCAATGCCATTTACAGATCATTTATATAAATTAAATCTAAATCTTATGGGTATGGAACTAAGTGCAAGATTTTTATATAAGGACAGCATTAAAAGAAAAAACTTTATCTACATAAAGAAAGTATATAAGATTTCTGGCATTTTACTAGATGTATTTGGTGCTGTTGGCTATCACCACTTTTTAAGTTTTACTCATTTGGTATTATTGTTTCCCTGTTTCCTAGAAATTGTGGGCTTCCAAATCATATATTTAAGCTTCGTAGAGCTAAGACGCTGTAATTAGTGGCCATCATTCCAAGCGCTCCCTCGTATTAAAAGGCTGTGTTTGTCAATACACTTAGCTGAACTTGCAGCAAAATCGACACCGTATCTGTAAACGACTGACCGTCTAATTATTACGGGTACTTTTGCTTGCATCTTTGGACTAAATGTCCCAATATTAAGAAAATGAGGACGTTTTTAAGAATATTATATTTTGTTATCATTGTATATAGGGCCCCGTAGTGCTTTATGAATGACTCATAGTCAACATCTATTTATTAGGTCACACAATCTGGTCAGGTACGTGAACAAGTACCATCAGCTATACAGATGCGCTTTTTCCCGGTTATAGACAAAGGGTCTAGAGATTCCCGATCGCTCTGAGCAAAACTATCTTTGGAGGGAGAAAGGTATATTCGCCTTCTCTGCATTCGAGCAGTCGAGTTGGCAGGTATACCGCAATTATTTGATCGGAGCAAGAACGGGTTGTTATGGTGATATCAAAATTTGATAAAGATATGAAGAATGGGCACTATTATATGACGATTTGGTAAAATAAGAGTTTACATCATTGTATTGACTAAGACATATATGTATCGCATGTCTGGGTCGACCAACCAGACATATCGTGTGCGCTCACTCTTCTTATTCTTCGTGCCTATAGGGCTGGAATTAATCACATATCTACATCTGAAAGTTGCGATATCTCGTCGTTATCATGCAGCCAAACCCTATTTGAAGGGATTCCGATTCATAGTTATTATGGTATTGCTTCAGACTACAGGGATCGGACAGAAAGGTTTTGTGTGCATCCCCTAACGTTTAATTAAACGAAAGATATGTCGCGAACGCTATTATAAACTAAAACTCAGCTCGCATGATACGCACGGACATGACTAAAACTCGTTTTAGAGATACTAATCCATAAACTCAACCAAAGCGACGAATAATTTCTTATCTTGGTCGGCTGCACAGCAATGTTACATCCGTAGGTTTTGCACTTGCGGGAGCACACGACATCTTTGTCCTTGGTGTCTCAATAATAAGCGCGCAAAACTCGGCCGAGCCACAATATACACCGTAATATATTAAAAAACTTGGTAAGGCGCCGAATGCCCAAGTTAGGGAGAGCTAGAGGTAAAGAAAATAAGATAAAATAGCCACATAAGACTTTGTGAAATTGTTTACGGCGAGTGAATATATGCTAGGGTTCTTGGTTGCATAGACAATGGTTAAGGACAGTGAGAAGCTTGGTAGTTACTTATTGACGCCGTAAAACGTTTTTGACGAGGTATTTAAGGCAGTGATAAATAAAAGTCGTTTAAGCTCACAAAAGAGATTTTAATACGGTCCGTGTAGCAACCAAGACTTGTGTCACTATCCCTATAGTTTCGTTGTAATTAGGCGCAAATTTATCAGACTTTATCAGCATCTCACGTATTCTGGCCCTAAAATTGGACTATTGATTTAAGCTTTATCTCGATACGACATGGCTTTAGCGCCATGGCCCATGGCTAGATTGGAGGTATAAAATCTCAGGCGCCATGTGCAATGTTATATTTAACTATAGAGAGTCATAATTTTTCTTTTCTACGAAAAGAAAACGTTGGCCGATTCATTCAGTATAGCGGGTATTGTAATGTCTGATAAATAACCTTAAATGCTGGCAACATTTGTAAAACGGCACGTACTCCGTTGAGTGATACTCGTAGTATTATCGAGTCACTGAGTATCGGCAATGACATTATTAGTAGTATGCCAAAAGTCCTAGGGCTAACTCTATGGTTTTGAGAAGTGACACGTTATCACATACTAAGCAACGTTGGCTGCGATAGCGACTCACTGGACGCCGGTAATTGCATATTTGTCGACATGCCTAAGAACTAAGGGCTTTACCCTTGCGGTGTGTACGTAAAATTTACTGAGTGGTGTTGGCTGTTTTAGCAACTCACTGGATGTCGGTTATGACATCGGCTCTCGTATAGTGTTAATTTAATTGTGTTAGTTCAATTTCTGCGATGATAACGGCATCTGCCATGAGAAGGCAGCGTCGTCGAATGACCAAAATCGAAATCTTCATGTTTTGTCATTGAGTCAAGCAATCGAAAAGCCATGCACCTCCATCAATAAATGGACTAATTGAATTTTTGGTGAATCCATCCTTGCAGCACTTCCATCGTTGAACACTTTATTAGAGCCACCAGAAATATCGTTGGATGTAATTTACTAGGCCCAGCAGGCGAATTTTGATGTTCAAAAATATAGAGTCTTAGACTTGATAACGAGTTATAATACTCGTCTCCTCTCGACGAGACATTTCTCAAAAGGTTTTAACGGGTACACTATGTGGTCGTAGTGCTGCATCTATTTTATAATTTTTGATGCAATTTAAATCTATTACAAATTTTTATTTTGAATGTATTTTATAACTTACCGACCGTGTTTTTACTGAATAGAAGCGTCGTCATAAAGATTTCTTGCTTTCTGGAATAGTAACTTTGTAACACAAAAACAACGAAAAAAGGATTGTGAAGTCATTGAGGTATTCTTTATGCAAATTACGCGGTGGGCATCATTTGTGTGAGTAATTAGAATAATCGATCCATAAATGCTTTCTAGATAAACCAAAGGGTAAATGGTCTATTGTATATGCCTATAGTTTTCGTAATACCGCAAATATGCCGGCACAAACGCCAATCTTATTTAAAGCTGCGTTTTAGAACCATATGGCAAGTTTTACCATGTACGATGTTTTCAATTAGTGGATTCAAATTGACAAGTGTTAATGTGAGCAAGCAAGAAAGCAAGATCTTGCTCACAGCGGTATAACCCAACAGATGCGCTTTGAGAGTGTAGCGTTCCGATCCAGTGGCCGAGTTTTATGCACGGGGAATAGGACCGGGAGGTACCTGGATCTATACACTCAATCGGCTGTACGGGAACCAGGGTCCGGAGATGCGGCAATATATTAGACAAGTACCTATTCATCGAAAAGCTCCTTTGCTAAGTCGCATCGAAGGTGTGTTTAGTTTAGTGACATGGAGGCATTACTGACCCGAAATTCCCATAGCGAAAAAAAGGCCTGCAGAACTTTTAAAAAGTTATAATGGTGTCATATACTCGCAAAAAAATCAGAGTAACCTGAATGACCGCGCGTTGTAAATTTCTGTGAGTGGCTGGTAGTGACTAAGCGGCGAGAAAACAATCCGGCTATATAAATTACGATGAAGAGACTAGGATGTCAATTTGATCTAATGACCGGGAATAATTGATAAAGACAAGGCTAAAAATAAAGATATTTGTTTGACGAATAAACGTCATGCAATTGATCAATCAATCACAAGTGTTGATCAAGATCGATCGATCATATGTTTCGATTACAAATGTCAATCACTTTAAATCAATCACGACCATAACCGACCGATCGCATGTTTTGATTGTAATCGTTGAATCTAAGAACAGATCACGATAATTCGATAACTAGTATCAAGAATATATCAACACCAATGATTAATATCGTATGGACAAGATAGACAAATTAAGTATGAATTGATACTGGTTAATATGCTTAGTCATATACAGTATATACAAATATATTAAACACTAAACAGAATTTAATTTGCTACGAAGTACACATGCCGACGTCTTCTACGGATTTTATTACTAACATCTCGACGATATAAAGTCACACACTTCCATAAATTGACGCCCCTGGAATTTTGGCCAACGACTACGGATCCTGAGCCAACCTCCCCCAATTTCAATCGGACGCAGCAATATATAATATGCAAAGTTGTAAAATTGTAGGACAGATCAAGTAGTCATAAGGCTCGCGAACCAAGCAGCAACTTTTGACAAGTCGATCCCGCATCAAGCCGCAACTAAGACAAGCCGATTCCGTAAAGATCGGGGTGACTCATATTGACTACTCTGCAAGTATGATGTGGTCGTGTGAAAGACTTCTAACGATCACCGACCCCTTCTCAAAAAAGGTCAAGTTTATATCAGTGCAACTTCACCTGGACGTGTGCAGTTTGCCATACCGACAGGTACACACGGCAAGGAAGTAAAAAAGCACGTAAGCGGAGTCTCACCCAATATTTGGTCGTCTGGGTGCCAGTGGAGATTCGGAATACAATTAACTTGCAATACTCTACAATACAGCGAGCGCATTCTCGACTCTTCTAATCTTTCGTAATTTACCGTGTGTTCCAGATAAAGATTCAAAGATAGTAACTATATTTGGGTAAAAACGGCGTAGGAAGATTTATTACCGCAGACGCATGACACTAAATAATTCTTGGAGTGTAAAATGTTACAACTGAGGCTCATTAACAAAAATGAAAAAGACGATTTTAATAATTCAATCCGGAAGAGATACCTTGATGTCTTGCGGGCTACATTACGGAAGCAAAGCAGACCGTGCTGCTAGACATAATCTATAGGTTAAAAAATTAAAATTAGAGCGATAAAAGTGTATATAGAAAACTACTTCCGCGGTGTCGTAAATAAACTTTTAAAAGCGGCTAATTGAAGAAAAGAATACATACTCTAGAAGAACGATTGTACACGATTATACTCGATCGGCCAGTCACGTTAGTGGAGCAGTATATAAAGGAGGAAGGATGGCATTTGGTCCAGCTGGCGACAAATAGTATTGGACGACTACCAAGAAGCTGATGTCTAGTGCTTCAGAACTCGTTTTATTCAAGAATTAGTTGATCGGCAAGGTAATATGTCAACTTAATGCCGTAGCGTCGAATATGCTAGATGGGTATCGTGAATTCATACAGCTTTTACATAATGCTAGTTTTGTCGCACGTACGGTTGACTTAAGGATACTCTAGAAATGTAAACAAGGCAAAGTAATGTACTCGTGCCGATTACCAAAAGATTGATCAATTAGCTTGGGGGGCGAATGTGATTTCCTGGACCAAGAGAGCACGACGGTATCGATTGTTACGAGAGGACCAGATCATCACCGTATTCCTTAGCAAAGTCCGAATTGAAATCAGATCACTCAATTTATATTAGCAAAATTTGCAAGGTCCAAGTGAGACAGTGCATATGCGCGATTGCGCAGAAGAAATTAACCCCGACTCGCGATTGACTCTAGTACGTGCCGATATCGAATCGCCATTGTCTTCCAAGAGAACCTGTAGTCGCAATAAATTGCCTCCACATGTGATATAAACAGGAACAAAGAAATTGAGTTCGCCAAGGGACCAATCCGAGCTATCAAATTAAGAGATAACAACCTAAGAAGCTCGTTTCGTATATTTAGAATAGAGATCCTTCAGATCGCATTGTGGTCGGTCTGGCATTAATAAAACTAGACATTCGTCGTTATGTTTAATGAAGGCAAGAATATCTGAGGCATGCATTCGTCGCCTACACGGAAGTTTTGCCGCATAGAGGATCGTTTTCACAGCTCATTCTTGTCTAGACTATCACAAATCAGAAACAGTCGATAACAGAGACGAAAACGAAGATCGAGCCCGAAGTTGGATTAGCAAGGTCAAGTACGCGTTTTGTAGTGATTAAATTTCTGGCAAATTAATATGTTTGGTTTTTGGCAATATGCTAACATGAAAGGCGCGGCTCAGGTACAACAAGGCAGAGCTAACCCACTCCTCGCACATCAGAAATGCTGTTAATATCTTTATCCGAAAGAACGGAGGATGCGGTTTTACCGAGGCTCGATTATTTAAATACGCTCAGAAGCAATCTGATACCCATACCGAATTGCCCGTAGCAGCTATTCAAGCCGAGGTCAAGATATGAGATAAAATGTTCTATATCCGTCATGGAAATGTAGAGCATTTTATTGTGACATTGGAAGATCGCGAACCGGACAAGCAAGTTACTCTACGCGTGTCACGGACGCTGATGGTTAATAGCCAATTCGCGTGTACAGCAGCTGCTGTAATCTTGTCAAATGAGGTTTTTTTAAGACAACTTTTATAAGCTATCAGCCCAATTCCTTATTAATTGCAAAAGCGACTCGAGCTGTACGAACGACCAAAGGTGGAGAACGAAACCTGCGTCTCAGAGTCCGAGACAAGTGGACCGGAAGCGGATTTGGACAGTTGTACATATTTGTGACGGCCACATACGATTAAGCGAAGAGACACCCAGGCCTAGCATGCGGACGACTTATGTGAATCAAGATGACGCACACGATTGCGGTGCACGATTGAAAGCATGATCCCATTTCGAATTGAACATATACGACGATCGAAGATGCTGAAAAATTATAATATGTCAGATATGTGGTGCAGCAGCCGACCTTTGAAAAGTATTTTACACTTATGCTACTTGTGGGAAGGTACGTGAGAGTGACAGTTGCTCAAATAAAGGATTTTACAACCAAATCCGGAAGTGGCATGTACCAACCTAGCACGCGGGACTGCTTTTTCACACGGTGGAAGAAATATTAGCGTATGATACTTGCCCTTAAAATTTTTGTCACGAGCAGAGCATTCTAATCTTTGTAATGGAGCGACTGCAACAACTTTTTCGGTGAGCGCGTATTCCTGATTAAGCCCAGAAAATTTACATTCGTAGGTGGCAATCCATATCCGTGCTTATTGCTTCCTCACCTTGTGCACTACTCGGTAGGGCAGGACGTACTCCTTCTGGTGGACTCGTATCGATGCTTCACTTGAACGTGTGTAGGACGAGTTTGGGATTCTATGAAATCCTATACACGACCACGGTATACTTGAATGGTAATAGATATGATTAAATCCGATTTAAACAAGATCTATCTGTACGAAATTGAGTGCTTGGCTTTTCCGAGCCTTTCGGCCACTTAATTCGTCTCTCGATCTTGCAATATGCGTCCAAACGCAGTGGAGAGAAATCGGAGATAGATTGAACTCCTAGTTTAATATTAAAGAAGTTATCTTCGTGGTGTTGAATTGATCTTATCGGGCATCCATAAGCCGAATAATCCGACCCGTAAAGAGGAACGACACTTGTGCGCTCGAACGTAAATTGGTGTCTTATCATATGTTGTTTAACCAAAGTCTAAACCTTTGACTCAACTTATTTCTTTCATTAGGATGTATCACCACGTGTCGCCTCGTGCCGTCAGGATTTGATCTTCCATCGCAATCGGTGATCAACGTCAATTATCCCTAATAGTTATATTGTAAAATGCGGTGTATGTGATCACGTTTCTTACTTAGAATGACGTCACCCGATATCGCGTCCTCCAAGTTCATATCCTCCAAGATTACAACACTATATATCTTATATCTTAAGATCGCATTATCGAAGATCGCGTTCATTACACGTGAATGCAGTGTACATCACAACGAATTATAAGGGTCAGATCCACAGTGGAAATAATTTATAGTCGCAGCGCGATATGCGTTCCACCTTTTTTGATTAACTCTACCACAGCTTTGCATACATACTTCATTATATAAACATATTGCTAGTACCTATTCGAAAGAATTTCGAGATCAAAGAAAAAAAGATGGTCGCTTTTACAAGTAATTAGCCTGGGTCGTCTCTGCAACTTGGATGAAGCAATTCGATATGGCCAATGTATGTGAAGATAGAGCATGGTTTCGCCCCGGGGTAATCGCGTGGATAATAAAAATTTTATATCCAGGGAAACGTTTTAAACAAGTAAAAACGGTGTCCAAGGACAAGAAGGAGACAGCTACTTATTAAATTAACTTCGGCGCTGACATATCGATGTCGATACCATTGCTCGTAATGTAGGATGCGTGATTAGTGACATTTGCACTCAAGAGGGTAGAGGGAAAAATATAGGAGAGTAATCCTACATGACTTAGGGACATCAAAGATCAAGATAAATTTTGACGGCTCGCTGGAATATTTTTTTGATGTGTGGTTCGGCGATCAAATCGACCAGGAAGCAATATTGGGTATGGACTACAAGGTCTTGGCGGAACAAGGTCTGTATATAAATGACGAGACCTTACGCCTAACAGACGAAGTTCGTATTGGTATGACAAGACGAAGACCACAATACCGGTCGACGATACAACCGATTGATCTAAACAATCAATATGTAACTATTCCTGTCGGAAAATCGTCTGACGTAAATACCTCGATCTGTTCGCACAAAGCTAAATTGTTGGATAGGCGATACACAGCATGGGTGTTGACTGTGACTGCGTGGCTAGAAGGACCTAATATCTGTTCTTAAACAACGTCATTAATAGCGATATAAGTTTAAATTTTAGAGACCCTTTTACCTTGTAGATGGCATCCGGCATGGTGCCTTGATTGCCAAGATACGTACCAGTTGGAAGTTACAAGTAGTGGCAAACGGAGGGTTTCGAAGTCATCGGTGTATAAAAAAAGACATATTGAAAGATGAGACAGGAGCGCTAATTGATCAAGCTTCGTATCTACACCGACTAAAATCTATGTTCGTCCGATAGGAGCATCAAGTACGATGGAATATCGAAGAAGTTCGCGATGCGATCCAACGGGGTAGAATATCATTAATGACTTATGATAATATTGAGGTCAAAACACCCTTATTATAAAATATCGACGATTGCAGAAATACCATATATGATCAATGCAATTAAGAGACCCGTAGATGGCGAACGGATACGAGATCAATCACAAAGGTGAACGAAGGGTCGGATATGAAAGCCGACGATGAAGACGATGATAAGAAAAACGATCTGCCACAAGAATGGTCCGGCCATCAGCCGGAAGAGATTATGGTTAAAGATTGTGGGTTACAAACACAGTTCGATCGAACCGTTGAATAGGCTCATAAAGACGATTGACGAGGAGACTACAAAAAAGTCATCCACCACATCGGTATATTAATACGAAAGTGGTGAAAATTACGTAGAAGATGTAAATTAGCATGCATTGGTCTTACTCAAAGAGATTCCCTTTATGATTAAAGAGACTATCGATGAAATGCAAGTAGATGATCCTTAAGATACCCGTGAGCAAGAAGCAAGAAAAGCTTAGCTAAATAATCGATAAACGTCGCCATTTATATTAAAGAAAATGAAAACATACTTTTCCAGCAGCGCGTGGACAACTTTGCGGTATTGACATTAGAGGTGCGAACCCGATCGCGCAAAGTGTGCTGCCCGTACGTCTGGGATTTCGAAAGAATGTCGTTGGTCCGACCAAAGGATTAATATCCGCCAAAATTATAAAACTCTCTTATTTACCATAAGTTTTTCCAATCGTGGTGATTATTATGAAAAACGGTGAAGATGTTCGATTCCCCATCGATAACAGGCGAATTATATAGCTGACAAGGTTAATGGCATACCTCACTCATTTAGTCAGTAAAATGTTGCAGAACACGTATAAAGCAATGTGGCATTGTTCTCTAGACATGGCAAGTGGATTCTGTATGGTGGAAAAGACGGAGCTCGAGAAAGTGATATCGTCCTTTATTACGCCACATAACTTCTTTGAATGGATACGAATTCCTTTCGGTATATAGATGGTCTTACAAAATTATCATCTCCTGATCTTAAACGCTCTGTACAACCATCTGAATATAGGTTTAGATAGATAGCCGATCGCTTCTCTTACTTCAAACTTGATGGATGTATTTGCTGAAGGTGAGGCAGAAGTTGATCTGAGACGAGCATTCTTAAGTCGGAGATCGTATAATGACGATAGATTGATACTCGTCAAATCTTGGACATCCCTATATGGAAATGTCGCGCGATTTTTATATGTCTTAAATTAGAAAATAATCGATCCCTTTAGCTGCAAATTTCTGGGGGCGTCATCGGGTAAGTTACCTGGACCAACAATTCTTACTGGCAGGTTTGAAGGCAAACCCGAAACCTTACCTACGTTGGTAAGCATCCCGTCTTCCCGGACGCTAAGATCGATGTAAAAACTTTTATGGGAAGTCCGACCTCCTAATCTAGATTTATTGAGGACTTTCAAATCTATGTATTTGTTTTCTATAAGATGCTTATAGTGGACTTCCGCGAGACTAGCCGTGCAAGCAATGTGCCTGTGTCTTTACCAAATGCTGATCAGGATCGCGATCACGACCGTGTAAGTAGGCACAAATATGATCTAATTAGAATTACAGGGGAGTTCAAGATTCGGAAGGAAAATAATTGGGAGAAAGTGATAATTGCATTCACTTTACACAATAATGACGTAGCAAAACAACGATCTTGAACCATTTTGACCCGGATCGATCACTCGTGATCCTGGTGTATGCCAGTCCTGGGTAGTATCAGTGGCGTCACTGCAGATACATGACGCGTCGATTGGCCTCTCACTTTCTCGAGCCGTACACTGAAGCCTAATGAAGTTATGTACAGGGTTAACGGGCAAGAGGAGCTAGCACTTCTCCAAATGCTAGATTTTTGATACAAAATACTAGTGTCATGCGCAATTACGGTGTTCAAGCGATACTGAACCTTGTCCTGCCAATTGCATATTTTTGCCTCACGAGAATATCCAATAGATGGGCTGTATTATCATCAAACTAAAATCAGAGATTCGTCCGTCCTAAAAGCAGGAAGATGAAAAAATGGGCGCATTGGCGGCGAGTGTGACCCCGCTTGAAGAAGTGGATGAGATATTGATCGCAACCGCGCCGCGCATACTACCCAGGCAAACGACGAGCATGCCACCAACCACGGTCGAAGGCGATGAGCGCTTCGTTATCGCTAGCTTCGATAGATAGGCTAGAGTGAAACGGAAGGGTTGACTCTACAGTGCGATCCAATGGAATCTGCCAAGGTGGACGATCGTAGCCTTATATTCCGAGTTAACCACTGATCTTATCGTCAACGAGTCAGAATATTGAGAATTGATGCTCATCTTATACATCTCGTGGATCATATTCGAAGTCCAGACCTAATTTGGGCTGTTTAAATTTGGCGATCAGGCAGATGCGTGGTGAGATGGATGACAAAGCTATCGGATTGCAATTACTACGTCACAATGCGTTGGAGAAGCTTCGATCACGTCCAATCAGGGACTTCCTACACGTAAAGAGCGATTTAAACCAGAGCGGAGACCTATAAGCATGCGAAGCACCATAGCGCAAGAATGATTTATCGTAACTTCCGACCAAACATATCAAAATCTGATAACGATTAACCGGCTGGATAGGTTCATTATGCCCGACTTAGACGAACTAGTAGTCAAGATGACGGCAATAACTTAAACTGAAGTGAGAAAAAGCAATTAATCCCGCTTTTGGAAAGGGGATTCGTGCATCAAATGCGTATCGATCGTATAGAGGAAGCGCAGGATAAAAGTGCTCGCACTGGCCAGGCTTCAAGCAGGAAATCCAAGGCGTGTGTCGTGGTTACACGATACTATGAAGTGAATCAACTTTGTCGTTAATATTCTGCCTCCGATAAGGGGTTGTAATAAAAGATCGTATTGTGTCAATGTGCTCGATAGTCGCAGAGCTTCTTCAGCAAGATGTATCCATCATTACCGCGCCACGTGGGTTAATGCGTAGACTGCGAGACGGGCAAAGGACACTCGTACGGTCGTGTCGAATCGCCGGGTAACGTGCAAGCGACTACCCTTTACAAATTTGGCTATGATTAATATTTTTCGCTACCACGATAATCTAAAGGAAAAACAACGCTTCTGGTCCAACTAGTCGATCTGTTCTCAGGCTATATGATTACGAAAGCCAATTTTCCCGTACTGCCCATAAAATGTCAGATAATGAAAAATAAAACGAACTTTGGCGGTTTAATATGAGCGAGGGAGTACGTCATGGGCGAGATCCTGGTTTCATATTTTTTAAGAGCGTTAAATAGGATCTTAGGGCAAAACAGAAGGTTAACAAGGCGTACAGGCCGCTATTATATGGAATTGAAAAGCAAATGATGCAACTCGGACAAGTGCAATCATGACAAATGGTACCGACGCAAACAAGGAGATTGGGACAAAATGATAGATATCTTGGTCTTTGCGATTAACACAGCGCAAGATCGAATCTGTTGGAAAACACGTTTAGTTAGTTTAATTTATGGTAGGCACCCACGATTGACCTTGGGAGCACCCTTTACCTTTAAAAGTTATACTAAAATTGCAAGATCGAGCTTTACGCAGGTGGCGATACGATGTTCAGCGTCAATATTAGCGTGCAATAGTGGTGGGTCATGTCGCTTAAAATCGCAATCCAAGATCACCTGATCGCCATGATGAAGATCAGGATCTTCTAAACATAGATCTCGAATCATAAGTTTGCTGCACGTTGATTGGGGTTCGGAAGACCGAACGCGAACGACAGATCATATGTGACATAGTTATCTTCGGGCGGCTAAGAAATATGAAGATCACACAGGGCTTCCTTCTAATTGTTTTTCTTAGTGCACGTTTTGAAGCTAATACCATTCAGGATGTTCCCATAACGCCTAACGAAAATATTGCATTCAAAAACAATAAGCAAGAATATTATATGAGCTAATGTTGCCCGTAAAAATTGATAAGGGCATCTAGCGGAAGTCGAATGAGAGGTGGAAAAGATATTAGACGTAAAATCGTGTCAAAAACACGCGCTGTCACGGTTGTCGGGTGCCATCCATTTTAGTAATGAGATAGCAGATGACGGTCCGTTCTGGGTGAGCTAGATAGAGTTCAATAGCTAAGCAATACCTCCAGAGTTGTATCTCAAACGAGTAAGGCGATATTGATTGAAGGTGTTTCAATTGCACGAGACCGATAAAACAATAAATGTTGATCTATTTTTTTACGAGTATTAAAGCTTTGCAAGGATGTTGTATTTTATTAATTGCAATAAACTTTTGCATTCAGGCTGTATATAGACGTGAAAAGATGTTTTATATATTGCGCATGGCGATCAGGATCCAGACCTCGGCCAGACAACCAAGAAAAGTCAAATTTGAAAGTATAAAGAACTCAGATGATATAGAAATTTTAGGCATGGGATATTCGAAGTGTGACAAGACAAGGTGCTATAATACGCACTAATTTAGCTAGTGTCGGAATATTCGATATGGTTTGCAATAGACGCTATAACTGTTTACTCCACGGCGCAGCAGAATAATTTTTCGACAATTCGGTGGTCTAAATGAGATATTGGTCGCTGAGCATTAAGTCCAGGTTACAAATATATTCTCTATCTATGCGTGAAAAGCGCTAGAAGATGGGTCCAACAGAATGTTTTAATCACATTGTTCGTCAAAATTGCCATAAAGAATTAATTATAAGATCGCTTTATAACTTATCGAAATCGCAATTTTTAATTACGTCTCTGGTCATAGTACTAAGCTGGACCCGGATTGGGCGCTCAATCTGCAGAGCAAATTAGCAACGTATATTTCGATTTTCACAGTTTCTGACGGTGTCGAACTAAACCCAATCGGTATTGTCAACAGTTGCTCAAAATAGAATGCAGCCATGAAATCGATTTTAAGGTGATCTTGTTTAAAGTATGTTCCCGAATTCATGACTATTTATCGCGGCGATCGAAATCGACGTGAACAAGTGGCAATTTCAAACCTTGAGAAGAAGCGGACATGCAGAGCTAGGCGGAGTGAGAATTGGATAAATTCGTCCAATTGGACACTAAACGGACATACAATCCAAGGTTAACTGGGCTACACTCGTTTAGATTGTTGGCTGGGCAGAACAGGGCAACATTTGAGCAGATGATGAATTGCAAGTAGATCGAACATTGGGGCCCCAATATCATTGAAAAATCTGACAGCGCCTCCGTGTTCGCATAAAGCGTCACCAGAGAGAATATATATCTGGGGAGAATCGGTCTCGGAGTAGAGATTTAAATAGAAAAGGGCGCTGCGGAGTGTGTGATACGTAGCAGGATAGATAAGCGGGATATAAAAAAGTTGCTTGCCTGGCATAGCCAAGATTACACATTTCTTCTCTATCGAGTTATGGCGTGGGTGCAACGAATTCATTCCATTTCCTTATCTAAGTAATTCGTCGGGCCGCCAATGTATCGATAGACGGAGCAAGCTGGGAAGGCAAAGATTGCGCAAGGACACCAGGATTCCTTATTGATATGACTAGGCTCGCTTCGATGAGTTTGAAGAACGGGGTGACCGTTACTCTCGGACGTGTATTTGTTTTAAATACGGTGATAGATTGATGTGCAGGCTTTGGATAGAAGATTAAGTTACTACTGTCGCGAGAAGATTAATGCGATATCGAAGAGTATTTCGATTTTTGATCGCAATATCGCTTCCGACTTCAAGTCACAAATCTGAACTTGCAGCTGACAAAGTTGGACGTCTTGATCAAAAGCTTTCTTAAACATCCGATCAAGACCTTATTTATAGCTAGCCATACTATCTTATTTTTCATATGCTCTGTTATACAAGTCTCGAGACAATCTTGGTCGTGGCAGATTGTACCCTTGGCTTTAAGCGACATTGTGGTGAGCTTAGGTTAGGACCAGGTCCAAACCTATTTTCGTCTTTTATGTCAAAGCTGCGTGTTATTGGTCAGAACCATTATGTGTATGCTGCCGTAATGAAGACATTTTTAATTTGTTTTATCAGAATGATGCGATTGCATCGATGCAAATAGTTGTGATTTGAGGCGAGCGACATTTCATTCTAGATTTCGTAGTCACCTAACCGGGCGATTGAGGCGTTAGTAGTACGCAGTCTGAGCCTGTGACTCATACGACGATACGGAATTGCAGAAATTGCAACTCTCTTGCTCTTGGCCATCACTTTGACGGGGTTGATCACGAAGCGCATTTTTTCGACCGTCGCAGTACGCGACATCATATTGTCGAAGGTAGATCCACATACACAAGTGCCTAAGTCTGTACGTCAAGGCTTCTTGATCAAGGACAGGGTAATAATACACGCAAACATACGTCGTAAAGTTGATTCGCCTCGAGCGTACATCATAGGGTTTACTATATTTAACCGTGATCAGAAGCTTTCTCGCCATCCCTTATCACTTCCTGGACATGAATTAGGTGAGATCATAGTGGATCAGCCGCTCCAGTCGGCACCACCGGGTTAATTAGCCGCCAGTCACGACCGTTGGAGATGCTAGTTAAGCTCACTAAAAGCGATCCAGTACCAGTTGCATCCGTTTGGGGGATCCGATACCAGATGCACCATTGAAGTTATCCAAGGCCTTTTGCTACAATTTGGTTAGATCTGACGTAGGTCGCAATCACCAGAGCAATTTGCTACCAAAAGCGGATGACGCCGCGGGACCGAAGAAGAAGAAGGCGTAGTGAGTTACATGATGCAGCATCTTTATGAGAGGCACGATCTTAGTTAACATCTTGCTTTAGCGGTAAATAAAAGTGCTATTATATCAAATCGGATCAAGAATTGTAGATCCTAGACCACGGTGCATCTAAGCACTAGTTTATTAGTAGGTGTGAGACACAGGATAAGGTGCACCACACACCGTGGTATTAGGCAACGGGATATGGGATAGCGCGATCTATATTGTTGCGGTCTAGGAGGATATGAACTTGGAGTACGCGATATTGGGTGACGTCATTCATAGTAAGAAACGTGATCTCATACACCGCATTTTGAAAGATAACTATTAGGGATAATTGACATTGATCACCAATTGCGATGGGAGATTTAAGCTTGGCACCGGAGCACGAGACGACATGTGGTGATACATCCTAATGAAAGAAATAGGTTGAGTCAAAGGTTTAAACTTTAGTTGGATAACATTTGGTAAGACACCAATTTACTTTCGAGTGCACAAGTGTCGTTAATCTTTCCGAGTCGGATTCTTTGGCCTACCGATCCTCGGGAAGATCAATTCAACACCACGAAGATCACTCCTGCATTTTTAAAAAAAGGAATTTAAGCTATCCCCGAACTTCCTCAACTGCGTTTGGACGCATATTGTGTAGCGGACTTACACAGCTCCTTAAGCCAGAGGAAGACTTAACGCTCAATGAGCAACTTAAGGTTCAGAGAATCTGACTTAAATAGTCAACAGATCAGAGAGCCAAGGGTTAGTTCAAAGAACCCGACTCAACGAGTCAACAAGCTCAGAGAGCTTACGGTCCCTGTTCCAGGGGGACCAAACGATATACAGAATCAAACGCACAAAGTGCACAAGGAGTAGCTGCCTTAACAAAGCGTTGCTATTTCCTTAACTATCGCAAGACGCCTCAGAGAGGCACGTGTCTTTTGGATTAAAATGGGAACTGGATTTTATTTCTTCTTTTAACCGAAAAGAACACCTTGTAACAAATAAATCAACCTACTCGCTAATGTACTAAATAAACCTCTCAAAAGATCTCGTAATCAATTGTTGACAGACATCAGTCTTCAATAATTGATGCTGTGTTCGAATATAACTTTGAAGAAAATCCCATCCCTTGTGTGCACCACACCTATTGTCGACTACCAGTCGACGTTAAACCCCGTTACACCCTCCACCACCAGACTGACGTCTTGACAAAACGTCAAACGAATTCTTTCCTCGAAAAGTACGGTGTGTGTGCGCTTCAACCTGTCCGGTTGGCAAAACACAAATCACCATGGCATCGCCACCCCACGAGTTCGCGACTCTCTCGTCCTACCTCGGCATCGTTGTGGAGGTGGGTATGGTAGCGATACCGATATCTATGGTAAAGAGAGGACAATGTCCGACTTACTAGTGCAAGAAGCACCGCCTTATACTGCATGAAACCCATTTGTTGAGCGTGGAGAAGCCAAGGCGTTATAGGCGCCGCATCAAACACTTATCGTGGGCGATGCCATCATCACTAATCTGCTCGATGACAACAACAGTTGGCTATCCAACGAGAGGAGAGCGCTCAGCGCCGTATGCAGATTGCTGCAACTCTTGAGGGTCGTCGTGACTATCTGTTTACCCCAATCAGTGTGGAAGAGCGTATACGCCAAACGACAGGTCGTTCTTTGGCAAGATGGGTCATTGGCGCTCAGTTAATATCTTCTGATGAGGTGGCGAGTCGACAGGTACTTCGCGAGAGGTACCTGCAACTTTACTTAACGACTCAGAGTCAATACAAGTTGCGACTTGACACGCAAGCTCGAGATTCACCGGTTCCACCGATGAAAGGTATACCCATCCTCCTATTCGTAGGTGAATTTCCCGATAAAGAAGACAGCGCTTTTGTTCGCTGGGTGAATCGGAAACGACACCTCAGCAGCGTGTTAGCTCTCAGAGCAAGAGCCGATGTGGCAAATGTTTGTCTAGAACGAAAGCTTCGGCATGATTACGCCAAGCTTAAGGCCAGATGCCAGTTGCGAACTCGCACACGCTATGCTCCGGCTGTGCCGGTTGATGTGGTTGCTGGTCAAGCGGTGCCTAAATACCCACCTGCCTCCACCACTATTGGTGAGAAGCGATATTGGGCGAGGGATGATCCCTGCCACAATGTTCAAAAACATCAACGGCGTATGGGCAATCCTGCCGAAGGGGTATCTTAAACTCTCATGAGTTTCTCGACTCCGGGTACCCCCTCCACTTCACCAGATACTGATATTGACCCTGACGACGATGTCGTATCAGGATTCGCTCCACATGGAACTGGAGGTTCCCATGCTCATCGAGCAGCGTCGGGGGTGGTCGGTATACCGAAGAGGAGCATGAGAAGATGCTTTTCGAGATGAGTGATCTCCGTGAGACATTGGGTAAGACCCAGAGTGCGTTTGACGCGATGCGATCCCGTGTCAAGGCGTTGGAGTTGGGCCAAGCCCGGATGGAGGCTCAGCTAGACCTTCTGATACAATTTCAGCAACCGATGACAAGGCCAACCTATGCGGCACAAACGCCCCCACGTTCACGTGGGACGGATCCTGATACAGCTTAAACAAGCCCATGTAGAACAATGGGTGTGTGCGCAGTTTGCGCGAAAGGTTGAGCGTATACGCAAGAACCTTCTTGGCGACGACTGTGAATGGTCCAATGAAGCGCGGAAGCAACTTTGTCTTCAAGACAGCAGACACTACATTTGTAGCTAGGTTTTTATCATTGAGTAGAACTTGGTCTCCGACATAATAATATTCAATACAACCTCTGCCTTTAGCATCATCTTTTTCCTTCTACTTGTCTTGGCTATCAGCCAGTACGTCATGCACATGTCGTAAGACATCCAATCGCGTTGCGAGAAACTCGCTTACCTGTTTTGAACAGTAGCAGGCCTGATATTAGCAAGCTGATCGGCAAATCCCCCCCCTCAAGCCCTGAACCACGTAGTGGTAGCGTTAATGAAACGCGAGGGTGGGTGAGACCATTCACATAAAAGGTGTGTAGCCGGTGGAGGCATGCACGGCGTTATTAAACGAAAAATCAACTACAGGGAGCATCAAACTCCAACGCTTATGCGTTTCAATGCAAACACTGCGCACGATGTCACCGATGATGAGATTCAGTCGCTCGGGTTGACCATCAGGCTGCGGATGATCCGCTGAGGACATGTCCAAACGTGTGCCGAGCACCTTGAAGATGGATTTCCAAAACTTCCCAGTGAAGCGAGGATCTCTATCAGAGACAATTGCAAACGGCAAACCGTGATGTCGAAACACTCGATCAATAAACAGGGTAGCTGTACCTTCACCAACAATGGTATCCGGCATATCTGCTAAGTGAGCGATCTTGCTCATACAGTCGACAAATACCACAATACTCGTATTGCTATGCGCATCTTTCGATAAACCGAACAGGGAATCCATGATGATGGGCTCCCAATACCCCTTGGGTCATGAAAACTAGCCAGCGGCGCGGCTGCGTGAGGTGAGGGTTTCACCCGTTGACACGTTTTACACATACGCAAGTATGTGCTCACCCATTTGTAAAGTTTGGGCCACAAATAACATTGGATCATAGAGTATAGGTCTTCTCACGACCAAGGCGGCCGCTCAACGCAGTATCATGTGTCTCATAGAGGATCCGATATTTCAACTCCTCATCATGAGGGACAACGATGCGAAATGTATCCTCCACATCCGTGCTATAGCACAACAGGCCCTGATCGATGGAATATCGATGCAGACTCGCACGTAATCGTGCCGACAATTCTATACTAAGTCCTTCAACTCCTCGCTCTCTAGAGCACGTAGCAGAGCTACACAGTATTCATTCTTGGCATATGCCGAACGAATGAGGTCAGTGGCCGAAGATGACAGAGTCGTAACATGAGAAAGCTCATAGTCAGTCCTGCGTGATAATGTATCTGCCTAAGTATTCTGCTTGCCCGGCTTATACTTCACCTCGAAGTTGTACTCGGCAAAGAAGGAAAGCCAACGAGCCATTTCCTGAGATAGGTGGGGCGACTGGGTCGCAGTGCGTAGTGATGCATGACCTGTATAGATCACAAACGGCTTAGAGAAAAGAAAATAAACTGTAAATTTGACGATAGAATACTTTATTGCAAGTAGCTCTTTGTCATGAACAGGATATTCTTTTTCTGCAGCCTTCAGCTGTCGGGACTCAAACGCAATGACGCGCTCCCGTCCATCAAAATCTGTCTGTAACAGAGCGCTGCCTATGGCAAAGTCAGATGCGTCACAGACGACACTGAAAGATCGATCAGGATCAGGCAAAGCCAAGATAGGCGCATGAAGGAGACTCTCCTTTAAAGCTTTAAAAGCATCATCCATTGTGCTAGTCTAGCACTTTTCCACATCCTTTTGAAGAAGATTGGATAATGGCCGAGACATGTCTGCGTAATTCGCACTGTACTTGTGTAAATAATTGGCAAGGCCAAGCCACTTACGTAAGTCCTTTGGTCCTTTGGAACCGGCCAATCAACTATGGCTTTACCTTAGCGGTATCCGCTCGAAGGCCTCGCTTACCAATAAAACACCCTAAAAAGGCAATCTCTTCTGCACCAAAGATGCACTTAGACGCATTGGCGTACAACTTATTCGTGCGCATACACTCAAGTAAGGCTCGTGAATTGTTAATGTGATTGTATACATTTGACCGACCGTTCATAGCACGACTATGGACAAAGATGTCATTGAAGTACGTCTGTGCATATCCTCGGTGAGGTCTGAGTAATTTTGTCACAAGATGATTATATACAGCCGGGGCATTTGATAACCCTTGCGGCATAACAAGCCACTCCCAGAGCATCCCGCTTGGAGTGCTGACCGCTATCAGCGGAATATCGCTTTCCCGCATGAAAGGCTGGTAATAACCATCAACTAGTCGAGCGCACTGTACATTGTACATCCCACTATATTGTTCTGAAGAACATTCTTCCTCGGAATTGGTGTCTGAGCCGGGATGGTGGCTGCATTAAGCTTATTGTAAGCATGAACAATTCGCCACTTCCCATTGGGCTTTTTGACACACAAGGTCGGTGTGGAATGGAGAGATTTGCTCTCACGTACCATTCCTGACGCGTTCTTTGCACGAAAGAAGTCGTCAATGACGCCACACTGTTCCTTCGGTAAAGGCTACTGCCGTGTATTACGCAGTATTAAGTTCCAGGAACCAAGTCAATTTCATGACGTACACTTCTACCAGGAGGTGAGACGGACGGTGGTATGTGACACACCACGTCCTTAAACTGCTTTACCGAAAGATAGAACGGATCATGAGGATCCTTAAGGATCGAAGATCCACTACGGGCATCTAATGCCGCCTTTGTGTCCTTAAAAAAGACTCGTCCAATAACGAGGATGAGATCAACTCATTATCCGGCCGATTGACCACTAACTCGGATAATTCTCCTGCCTATAAGGCTTGGCTAGATTCGACGTCAGACATTTCGTCTAGGTCAAAGAGAAAATCCCTGGATGGAAGAGTCTCAAGACTAATATTGCCATCAATCTGGTCAGTCAACCCATTGAAAAGTGTATATAGTGTATTATTACTAATATTACTTCGTGACTTATTAGAAGTTGGGCGCTTAACAGTTTCCACCCTACGCTGGGATTGTTTTCTCGAAGAAACCTTACGCCTCCTAGAGGCCGGGACAGTAGGGTCCCCGTGGTTGCTATCTACCTTAGCATGCTCTATACGAGAGCTCATGTCTTGCAAGACATCTGATGAAGTGTTACGTAACTCAAACAATTTACCCAATGGATTTACACGTACCACTTCACGTACAGCATCCGGGCCTAGCCTGGGTACTATGTATTCTCGCCAACAATGTCATTACGGACATTCAGTGAGGTGCCACCTCGGCCGCGCTCACTAGGTGAAATTTAATGTGCCGCCCCACTTACATCAGAAAAATTACATTCTTGATGTCTCGGCCCTAGGCCAACCATGCCTGCAGCATGCAGTGACTCAGTATCACAACGAGTATCACTCAACGGAGTATAAATTCCTTCACATACGGTGAAAGAGCTCCGCTGAATATTAATGTCATTAACATTGGACTTAACCAAACCCTGACATACCAATGTCCAGCACATTGACATCTTTCTTCAATGACTCGCACCAAAAGCGCTTTTGTTGCCTAGCAAAGGTGGGTTCATAACTCTCCAAAGCTTCCCTAGGAACATTGCGCATGGCGCCTAAGGTATGAGACCTTTAATCAATCC
Organism: Hyaloperonospora brassicae; assembly: GCA_947650285.1. Taxonomy (NCBI): domain Eukaryota; phylum Oomycota; class Peronosporomycetes; order Peronosporales; family Peronosporaceae; genus Hyaloperonospora; species Hyaloperonospora brassicae. The sequence continues at coordinate 65,038 of CANTFL010000518.1, read as the reverse complement.
ATGGCTCATGGCGTTCAAGCCAAGCCATACCGAGGATGAGATCATATCTCGAATTCAAATCGAGGACAAGACAGCGTTCAATGCTGTCAAGGTCCAAAAACTTCACGCCCATGTTCAACGGAACTTTAGGCACCGTGACGCGACTACCAGTCGATCAACGAACGGTGATCGAATCACCTTCATGCGCTTTGAGCGCTTCAGCATATCGCTTGCTTCCCGTAACGACCTGACGTCAAGCATAATTGCATGATGCTCCGAATTCGATTAGGATCGACCAATGCTTCTCAAAGCCTTTTACTATCAACTTAGCGACGAAAACTCCATGCTTGTATCTACGCTCTGTGCTGGCAGGCACATAGCTCAGTGGGGATAAGCCCTTTTTCACTATACCTCGTAGAGAAGCAACATAACTCAGTTCTACCCCAGTCGGGTGTCCCGCACCTATTGTGTGTCGACGTTTCCCCGTGCCATACCAGGTTTCTGGTTGGGGATGGGGTTTCGACCCAAAGGAGTCGGTTGTTGCTTACGCAAACGACAAGTGAGACGCAAGTGTTTAGTGCTTCCGCACATATAACAGCGTCTAACTTCCTGTCGTTGCTCTGAAACATGAAGCTTAGCTTCACCTTCATCTTTAGTATGGCTGAGATCCATCGGTTATGGCTTACAGTAAGCCGAGGTGCTCGCAGATATTGCCCTCGCAAAGCTTGGGCTGTACCCATTCCAACCCAGTCTGGCCGACTTGAAGTTGTGCTCAGCATTTTGAGCGATGCTAACAGCTTTCTTAGAAGTAGAGGAATGAACCCTAAACAACTCGGTCCTGGCAATGCAATTACGAAGACCTTTCATAAAGACAGTAACATAGAATGTCTCAGGGAGAGGGTCAGACTGCATAGCAGCCATCAGAGTTCTCAACTCTTGGACATAGTCCGTTAACTCATTCGTAACCTGACGTGTAGACAAGAAGCGTGAGCGCACGCGATAAGTCTGGTTAGGCTGCAAAAAAACTCGCAAAAGGTCTAGCTTACTCAAATCTCATGTTAAAAATGCCAAGTCGACCGACGTGCCACACGTCAGAGATCACTCTACAGCTCTTCCATCGAGCTTGGAGATAGCAAGCAAGGCCCGCTGGAACTCCAGTGAGATAAGACCAGAGCTCATGGCCATCTCAATCTAACGGATCCAGGGAATCAAGGTTCCCCCTCCTTCCCGGAGTAATGTTTAACGTCCATTCGAAGGGGACGAGGCTTAGCCTTTCCTGGTGGCATTGCCACGTAGCGTGTTGGTATAACCAACGCTACTCGCTTTTCAACCTGTCCCAAAAGAGCAGTTTCCTACTGCATGTAGGTCTCGACTCGTGCATTGAGCACATCGAGACCTTGTGCAGCTAGAAACTTAGCATATTCTGGGCCTACGGCCGCGGTCAGCCTATTAAGCGCGACCTTTTGGGCCTCAGATAGGGTTGTGGATTGATCCATCCTAAAAGACGATCAGTCGTAACGATTCAGGCGCAGATTGACTACAAGTGCTACCAAGTGTATAGGAGCTACACAGCTCCTTAAGCCAGAGGAAGACATAACGCTCATTGAGCAACTTTGGTTCTACGAACCCGACTCAAAGAGTCAACAGCTCAGAGAGCTAAAAGGTGGTTCAAAGAACCCGGCTCAACGAGTCAACAAGCTCAGAGAGCTTACGGTCCCTGTTCCAGGGGGACCAAACGATTCAAAGAATCAAACGCACAGAGTGCACAAGGAGTAGATGCCTTAACAAGGCGTTGCTACCTCCTTCACGATCGCAAGACACCTCAGAGAGGCACGTGTCTTTCGGATTAAAATGGGAACTGGATTTTATTTCTTCTTTTAACCGAAAAGAACACCTTATAACAAATAAATCAACCTACTCGCTAATGTACTAAATAAACCTCTCAAAAGATCTCGTAATCAATTGTTGACAGACATCAGTCTTCAATAACTGATACTTGTGTTCGAATATAACTTTAAGAGGAATCCCATCCCTTGTGTGCACCACACCTATTGTCGACTACCAGTCGACGTGTAACCTCGTTACATACCCTGAATTCATTGAATAGACCTACGCCATTAGTGGAACCTGATGGGTAATTTCGATGTGATGTATCGCATGGTGTTTATCATGATGACCCTTCACACGTTAAGGAGAAGGCCACGACTAGGGGCACACCCCACTTTTGCTAGGGGCGCATCCCATATTTGCTACGGGCACACCCGCCCGCCTAAAATGATGAAAAGGACTTCACATTTTATGGTGCGGGAAAAGCTGAATACGTTGTCACTTAATCTGCTTGATATCTCTCTATTGTAAAGGGCACGCCCTTGCGTGAACTTAACGCAAGGGTATCGGTGCCCCGACAGACGTACACAAGGCAAGCGAGGAAGCGTAGGTAAGGTAAAAGCAGAACCGTTATATTAGTAAAATTAAGTCTTTAAACTACTGTCTCTCTGTTTGACTTAACTTAATTATGCTAATATAACTGAGTGTATGGCGACGTCTCGTCACCACTCATTGCGCGCGTCTTGCGGCGATTGGTGGATTGATATCATCAAGATATCAACCAATGAACAGACTCTTTGGTCGACCCTTCAATATCACCACTTTAGTGATTTTGTTTAAAGAATATTCAACTTCATATTCTTTATTGTCACTTTCGTTAAAGTGACAATTCCATGTAACGGGCTGCCCCGTTACATCACCCCCCCTTAACTGATAGTCACTGTGTGACTATCGAAAATATGGCGGCCACCCGTTGGCCACCATTGGGACAGGGAGCACTTGTTGGGTCCGTTCCATTCACTTACCGCTTGACCTCGCATAGTTAACATGTCTATGCGAGGTGACTCAAGACCCACACATCCCGGTGCTGTGCCAGCCTCTGCGGCAGACGATTCGTCCTCTGCTGCTCCTTCTTTGCCTGCAGCAACAGGTGCTGCAGGTGCACGCGGCACCTCACCGCGTGCGCATGATGACCTCGACGTGGAGGTCATCTACTCTGGCGAGTCAGACGTGTCTGACTCGGGCAATGCTCCAGAGGCGTCTGGCTCACCGGCGACGCCTCAGTATTTGCCAAGACCACTGCCGAACGAACGGACTCGTGATTTGCATCACAGTCTGTTCGGCAGTGAAGATGATGATCAGGGTGGTGAGGAATTCTATTCCTCACCACCCTATGCTCGTGCGTCTTCGCACGAGCGTGATGACGTTGGCGCGAGCCGTCGTCAATCTGGGAGCCGTGGTACCGACAAGGGTACCACTGTGAAGCGTGATGAGTCGAAGCCGTGGCGTTTGCCCGAACGGCTCACCAATAGCCTGTCTCACGAGACAGGCCAACACCATCGAATACCCTTATTCGATGCAACCGAGCTTCACGGCTTAAGTTCCAGCGCGAAGAACTTTCGCGCTGAGGAAGACTTTTATCTCGATGTCTTCCTTAGACATCGATGGTACAACAGCAACCAAAAGCGTGACAAGGCCTCGCTTTTGGCTGCGTGGAACGCGTTCGTCTAAAACGTAAAGAAGTTTGGACGAGAAGGGTGGCTCAAGAAACTTGAGGCAACACGCCTCAGGTTCGAAAGCCGAACGCCAACCGGTGCTAGGTACCGGTTGCATTGTTTATCTAGTGAGGCAGGCATTCCTTGCCTCACATGGGGAGACCCTTGTGCGAGTTGTGTTGACAACTCGCAGCGTGCACATAGGGATGTGTATTCCCTAGATTCGCCCTGGGGAAGGGCACACATCTCGGCTGAGATGCGTGACGCGATTGCGAACTTGCAATCCGTCTACAAGCGCCTAGGGCGCATGTTTACCGATGGGCCACAGGACTCATCGGATGGGTCTCGTCATACTGGCGGACGAGACCTTCAACATCCATCAACAGCTGAGAGCGGGGCTCCCAGCTGTTCCAAGAGGGTGGATACCCCCGCCACTGGACGAGGTAGCTCGTCCTTGATCCTGAATCGTCACGGTGATTCAAGATACGCTTCACTAGAAAGCGTTGATCACCGTGAGCATCCACCAAAGATTGTGGTGGAGGAGGAAACACCTCCTCCAGATGATTCTGTTCACCATCTCGACCCTTACGAGATGGATCGCGCAATCGATGAATTGCGCGATGACTTGAAGCACGAGCGCGACCGACGCTACGCTTTGACCGACACCTCGCGGCAGAACCGCAAGGGTCACGAGGCTGATCGGGCGAGGGATCGCGCCGATCATGCCACGGCGCAGCTTCAGGTCGAGCGGGATGTCCGCTCCCTTTTCGGCGAGCTGGCGACAGCTCGCGGAGAGATAACTCGGTTGAATACCGAGGTATCATATCTGCGCGACCAGACGGATCGTCTGGAGCGCGAACGCAAGAACTTGATGGATGTTCTTGAACGTGGGGGCTATCTTCATCGGAAGAAGAAGGCTCGTACTGACAGTACGACCTAAGCCTCCCCACGTAAAACGTAGGATGCGTGCGCATCCTACGTGGCAATTCGAGTGTGTATGCATTGCCCTTGCGATGCAACACTCGAAATGGCCCAATGTATTTCGGCAGTAGTTTACTACTGCCGACACTAGTGACTGCATGTCCAGGTAGGTTTACCATTGACAGTAGTACTAGGTCATTAACCTTAAATGAAAGAACATTTGCTCTTCCATTCTTGTCTGCGTTCCGTTTCTGACGGTCCACCGCATTTGCGATGGAGTCCTGAACGAAACGGACTACCGCTTCTCGAGTAAGCTGGAAGTTCTCTGCTGACTCTGTGTTTTGTCTGGCAGTGCGCTTCGTGCGCACTGCTAAGAGACTGTTCTCTTCTTCAGCGAGGTTGTCTTCTTCCTCGCTGACATAATCGTTGGCGATGCTGAATATACCAGCATCGTCATCATCATCCGAGTCAATAATAGCGTTGTCGCTATTATTGAGGTGATATTCTTCATCGATGTCGACTTAATCGACATCGGCATCATACGTGACGACGTTAGCGTCGACACGTGATGAGCAAGAGCCAAAACGGTTTTTGCTCGAGCGAGTCCCTCCCTTTCTTATCGAAGAGTCACACTCTAGAAGGGATGGTACATGTGGTTGGCGTAGGCCATTCACGTAAAACGGTGTGTGCTGTGTGGAAGTATGCACCGAAATATTGATAGCGAATTCCACCATGGGTAGGAATTCGCTCCAACTCGGAAACGAGTGGACATATCCTCGAAGGATCTCTTCGAGGACACGGTTCGCACGTTCCGTCTGACCACCTGTTTTCGGATAGTCAGAAGTAGACATCTTCAATCGTGTTCCGAGAGTACGGAACACGGTTTGCCAGTATGCCACCGTGAACCGAGGGTCACGGTCGGATACGAGTTCACGGGGTAACCCGTGGAGTCTAAAGACCGTGTCTAGAAAGACACGAGCACAACATTGAGCCTTGATTGACTCAGGGACAGCAGCAAGATGGACCATCTTGCTGAATCGGTCAACAAACACAAGAATACCATTATTCTTGTGAGCGTCTTCGGGAAACCCGAAGACGAAGTCCATTGAAACGGACTGCTAGCACTCTGTCGGAACAGACAGAGGCTGCAATGTCGCACGAAATGAAGGACTAGGCTTCATCCGTTGGCAAACCTCGCAAGCACGTATGTACTTGCGCGTGAACTGATACTGGCGTGGCCAGTATAAGTCACGACTTACCGTGAGGTAAGTCTTTCCTCTACCACGATGGCCGCCTGTTGGGGCATCGTGACACTCATACATGATGCGCAAACGCAAATCATGATGAGCTGGTACAACGACACGGGGCGTGTCGTCGGCAACAGCTGTATAGTACAGCAATCCGTTGCGTGTACTATACCGATCCGATGAGGATCGGTACAAAGCCGGTAAATCCCTCATGGATTTACTGGATGGATTCACCAGATGATCCATTAATCACAGAAGATCCTTATCTTCTGCGTATGCCATTCGTACGTCGTCAAGTAAACTTGACGACGGGACACTGACTGACAGTGTCGCAACAGTGGGCTTATCCTCACTGTTGATTTGTGCGTCCGGCTCGAAATCGGGCCGGCGCGAAAGAGCATCCGCGACGACATTGAGTCGTCCTGGTTTACATACCACGGAGAAGTTGTACTCCGCGAAGAAGGACAGCCACCTCGCCATGCGATGTGAGAGGTGTGGGATGTTTACGGGCGTGCTTAATGACGCGTGGTCCGTATAGACAACGCCTGGTCTATCTCATAAGAGATAGACGCGGCACTTAGCCAGTGCATACTTCATGGCAAGGAGTTCCTTCTCATGCACTGTATAATTACTCTCAGATGCTTGCAGCTGACGCGCGATGGTACAAGATGACGCGCCCCGCGCCATCTGTGTCAAACTGCATTCACGCGCAGCCGATCGCAGAATCGATGGCGTCACAGACCACATAAAATGATCTGTCTTGATCTGCAATCTCCAGTATCGGCGATTGCATCAAGCTTCTCTTGATACCTTCAAAAGAACGCAGGCATTCAGCGTTCCACGACCACTTCACATTTTTCTTGAGTAACCAAGAAAGATGCACAGTCATTTCAGCATAGTTGCGCGAGTACTTGTTCAAGTACGCCGCTAGCCCAAGGAACTTCCTTAGTCCCTTGACATCGACTGGGATTGGCCAGTCGGTGATTGCCTTGATATTTTCGGGATCAGGGAGTACACCGTGTTTACCCACGATGCAACCAAGAAGTGTTATTTCGCTAGCCGCAAAGATAAACTTCTTAAGATTGGCATTTAACTTATACTTGCGCATCAGTTGAAGAACCTGACAAACGTGATTTCTGTGAACTTCAACGTCCGTCTTTCCGTCCATAGCCCGACTATGGGCGACCACATCGTCGAAGTAACTCGGTGCGAAGTCCCGCACTGGTCTCAACAGATTTGTTACCCATCTGTTGAATGTTGCAGGGGCGTTACTCAGCCCCTGTGGCATCACTAGCCACTCCCACAGCATCCCTCTAGGGTACTCACTGCTCCGGACGGGACGTCCCGTTCACGCATGAGGGTCTGATAGAATCCATCCATCAGATCCATGGACGAGAAGATGGTACTCTTTGACATACCATCTATGATCACGTCCTTCCTCGATATCGGCGTCTGAGCCGGTACCGTTGCAGCATTCAAATTGCTGAATGCGTGCACTATCCTCCATCCTGCTGTGGCCTTTCGCACACAGAAGGTCGGAGAGCTGTGAGGTAAAGTTGATTCCTTCACATGGCCCGCTGCTAAGCGATCGGCAAAGAATTTGTCGATCGCTAGTACTTGTTCACGAGGCAGTGGCCACTGCTTCATGACACAGTACTCCGAGCCCGGTTTGAGCTCGATTTCGTGTCGAGCGCCTTCGTCCTTAGGCAACTCGCACGGTACGTATTCAGGGAATGCATCCTTGAATTCGATCAAATCCTTATACAAAGAATTTGCCTGAAGTGACTCCCAGGATTGAGACGTGTAACGCTCAATCCGAGTCTTCTCATCGAGGACACTTTCGTCCATCGATGAGCTGCTGAGAACCCGTTCTTTCTCAGCAAATACTGTTGCCGACCGAATATCGGCCACATACTCATCATATATGACGAGCATGCAAATCTGCTTGACTTTGCCACTACGCAGATCACGCAAGAACCGTTTCGGTTCCAGCGTTGGCAACTGAGTTATCTCCGAAGTTAACTTCGGAGGCACAATCAGATCAAGTTTATAAGCGCCTACCTTTGATCCGTCATTGACCAAGACATTCAACGTCTCGGTTTATTCCTAGTAACTTGCTTCCACAGCTTGTTCAGAGGCTGTTCTATCTACATGTAACTCGAGAGGAAGGAATTCCTTCCTCGAACGTGGGGACTTATTCCTTCGACGTCTTCTGACTGTGGCTGTGCAACCACAGTCAGGCACCGATCCTCTACGGTTGAATCTACAGTCGACCTAGGATTTTCATGTTGCCCCTTGGGGGCAACAGATTTCTTTCTTCTAAGATGCTGCCCACTAGGCATGCATCCATGTCCCGGTCCACTCGACTTATTCGAGTGGTAGACCTTCGGCGCAGCCTGTACATCTGTACAGCCGCCGGGAGCTTGCTCCACAGTGTAGTGATCAACTAGACTGTGATCTTGTGCAGTCGTGCTAACGACCGTACCGCAAGTGAGGCCATCGCACTCACTCGCAGAACATCCACACGCTTGTGGATGCTCCAAGATGTTCATCAGATGGCCATCTGATGCCCAAGCGGCAGGCATCTTCACGGATCGATGCGGCCAGATCACCCTTGGCTCGTACTTTCTGAGCCAAGGTAATCCCAGGATGACATCAAATTTGTCATCCAGATCTAATACGATGAAGTCATCATCGTACTGTTCGTTCTCCAACGTGTAGTGGATTCCTACTACACGTTTCTTAACGGTAATCGATGCGCCTGTAGCAAGGCGCACCGTCATTCTCGTGAGGGGAATGTCGCACTCAACGAACTTGAGTCTACGATCGTCCAGTGACTGGCGTCGAACAAAGTTGTTCGACGCCCCACAGTCTACTAGGGCACGAAGCGACAAATCATCTGTCGCTGTTACCTTCAAGGTGATGAGCGAAACGTCATCACCAGGTGCAGAGACACACAACAATTGTGTATCTTGAGCAACTTTCGTCAAGAGATCTGCAAATTTTCTCGAGGTTGCTGGATCAGTAGGGCGCTCCGCCCCTACTGACCTCGACCATTTTTTGATGGTCCGTCTCGCTGTTGCGGCTTCTCAACAGCGCTGGACCCACGCCCATTGCCCCCTTTGGCAAATGAACGACCATTTTGCTACGCATTGTTTGGTACTGGGCGTGGAGCACTACACTCATATGCGTAGTGTCCTAAATTCTGAACGCGATTGCACCTCTGCAATCGCTTGTTGTTCGAAGAGCGGGGTCTCTCGCTCTCAACATAACAGAGGTCCATTGGTTCCGGACCTCCGATCTCTTGTCGTCTCGGTGGACGATAAGAGTATGAGCTAGCATGAGCCTGTCCCATGCTAAAGTCTTCCTGTTCCGCGGCTGATATCGCATCTTCCAGCGTATTCAGCTCAAGGCGGAACAGATGGCTCCTGACGGGCCCCTCTGCGAGCCCTTGCATGAACACCGTAATCAACGTGTGTTCATGGACTGCGTTAGCAGTTATACTACTCGCAAAGAGTCGTATATGTTGTGCGTAAGCGTGCACATCACGCTTACCCTGCTTGAGTTTCAGGAGCTCTGAACGAGCCCTGAACTCAGCCCGTGGCGGCTCAAACGTTTGTCTGAGCCGGGACTTGAATTCATCTAGCGACCTAAACACATTGGGTCGCTACTCTATAGCCCCAGGGACCAAGTTTTGGCACGCCCTGCTAAGTGGGTTTGAGCAAATGTGAGTTTCATTTGCTAATCTTCGACGCGACCAGCCCTTGAGCCTCTGTCGAGTTCGACAAATCATAGTAACAGGGAGTCTTCCGGGACTCCACTGTACTTGTAGATGTCAACCTACATGTCCTCGGGACGTCGCGCATGCGCCGTCCCGCCCACAGCAGCATGGAATTGCTGCTGTCTCAACAGCTCTGTCTGTTGAGCACCGAGTTCTCTCAACTGCTCGGCCTGTTGAGAGCCTTGCTGGTGAAGCAAGGCTACTTTCTACCTCTCGATGGCAAGTTCATTTTGAATGAACTAGGCGATAGCGGCATGTTGTTGAACTCTGTCTAGAGACTCCAACATGGCGCTAATGGCGAGCTCGCCTACGGTAGAACTCATTCGTTCTACCGCACCCCATTCGATGTCACTCAAATGGGTAAACCCTTCACGCGTGGCGTGAAAGGTCTCTTCATCATCCAACATGTTCATGTGGGATGTTGTGGACCTTGGAAGGACTACAAAGTGCTTCCAGATGTAATGGGGCACACCCATGCCTGAACTTAACGCATGGGTATCGGTGCTCCGACAGACGTACACAAGGCAAGCGAGATGGCATAGATAAGGGAAAAGCAGAACCGTTTTATTAATATAATCAAGCCTTTAACTACTATCTCTTTGTTTGACTTAACTTAATTATGCTAATATAACTGAGTGTATGGCGACGTCTCGTCACCACTCATTGCACGCGTCTTGCGGCGATTGGTGGATTGATATCATCAAGATATTAACCAATGAACAGACTCTTTGGTCGACCCTTCAATATCACCACTTTGGTGATATTGTTCAAAGAATATTCAACTTCATATTCTTTATTGTCACTTTCCTTTAAGTGACAATTCCATGTAACGGGCTTCCCCGTTACATCTATCTTAAACAGTAAATGCAATTATGCACGAGATCTTATCAATCCATCTTATCCAGGGCGGTAATGAAACGGGCAATGCCTTCTGGAGTCTCTACCGATTCGAAGACGGTACACATTCCAATGGTACGATGCCAAGATCTGACCATCGGCATTGGCAACGACATCTAAGTGACTACGTGCTCACAGTCTCGAGTCGTTTGTAGCCGGGCCCTCAGCGATTTTCACGAGTAAAGAGCGTAAAGTCGTCGTGGACTTTGCCGAAGATTTCTACATGACACACGTCGCTAACGTGGATATACAACTGCAAACGTGGAACAAACTTCGCGCGTGGCAGGAGGCGCGCAAGTCGAGAAAGTTTCCAATTGAACGTTCAGGTATTGCGTGCTAATTGTGGTATGACTTGCACGATTCTTCGACGTTACGGCTTGGCGCGTGGACGAAAGAGGAAGACACAGCGCTTCGACGGTTGGCCACGGGAAAAAAGCCCGAAACTGGAGAAGAAGTGGCCCGAAACTTCACACCGCATGCCAGTGCCATGAAGAGCAGCAGATCATTGTCTCACTCGGTACCAGACAGCGCTAAACGCGGGAAACACGCGCTAAATGTTTACGCCAGAAGGAGATTAGATCCTGCGTGAAGCTGTCTAGGTCTTTGGTGAAAACTGGACCGAGGTTTCATATTTGCTAAATGGCTGTGTGTCGAAGCAGATCCACCATCTATGGCAGATCTCGCTTGCACCAGGTCTTCGGTGAGGCGAGTTTTCGTTGAGAGCCGACCGAAGGCTTCTGCTTGCACATCGTGAATAAATGCCAGAAGGTAGAAATCGAAACAAGGTTTAAGTGCCATGGAAGAAAATCTTTTATTATGTGCTTGAGCGAACGCAGCCAGCGCTATAAGAACAATACATTAAATGCATAAACCCGGACTTGTCGTACCGTAAGTTTACCAAGCAGAAAGGTGAACTCATTCTCACAAGATAGTGCGAGTGGGGCATCGAATTGCGTAGACGATGGCCGCGGGTTACTGCTGAGCTAAGTGGCCGCAGAAAAATACAATTGTGTCGACGCTGGGGACAATTATAATCAGACGCTTATGAAAAACGTCGTTGCGCACTATAGATGAAAGGAAAAGCCAAAAAACAGCCGTCTTCCGTCACTGGAAAATACATCAACATGACCCTGGCTTCAGAAAAAACACAACAAGTGTAATTAGTACAATATTCTCACAGTGGACCAAGTAGCAACCGTGTCAATTCTAAGAGGTCGTGCAGCTGTAGCGCTGAATAAATTTAGACAAGCGAGAGAGCAATGCAACACTATGATGTGCGTCCATTGATGACAGGCACCATGCAACGCAATGCTCTCATATGAATTCATCTCCTTTAACCACCAGAGCCTAGATAATTCAATCACAGCAATTTGGTTTAGTGGGGCCTTCTATCTAGCGGACAGATTTCTTCTTGTGATCGTTCGCTGCGCCTGTAATAGAGTGGTAATCACAAGATTTGTGTGATTATGACTCTCCACTTGCGATTAATGTTCGACTATAGAAGGAGTACTACGCTAATGTGCTTGTTTACTTCCTCACATTGTGCACTTTTCGGTAGGGCAGGTCGCACTCTTTCCGGAGGATTCGTATCGATGCTTAACTTGACCGTGTGTAGGATGGGTTGGGGATCGTTTGGAAAGCTATACACGACCACGGTATACTACCGTAGTAGACTTATAATGATTTGGTATACTCGATATAATAAATTTATTCATATCAAGTATACTACAAGTATTCTTATAATGATTTGGTATACTTGATATGCTTTATTTATTCATATCAAGTATACTACAAGTATACTTATAAAGATTTGGTATGCTTGATATGATTTATTTATTCATATCAAGTATACTACAAGTATGCCGTGGTCGGGTATAGCTTTCCATACCATCCCCAACCTATCCCACACGCAGTCAAGTTAAGCATCGATACGAGTCCTCCGGAAAGAGTGCGACCTGCCCTACCGAAAAGTGCACAATGTGAGTAAGTAAACAAGCACATTAGCGTAATACTCCTTCTATAGTCGAACATTAATCGCAAGTGGAGAGTCATAATCACACAAATCTTGTGATTACCACTCTATTACACGCCCAGCGAACGATTACAAGAAGAAATCTATCCGCTAGATAGAACAGACTCTTTGATCGTGGCGTTTATACAAATGTTCAGAGCAAAAAGTCCGAACTTTCCTGAACCCCATACGCAATCAAATCCGTAGTTATGCGGCCTACGAAAACGGGTTGTGGATACGATTGGCTACGAGACGCTCCATACGTCGAGGTGCGCCTTCGTCGGTCAGAGAGAACTATATTTTCAAACTGGCGGCAGCTTCACGGCTTTGCTAAGTGACAGGGATACATCAGCGCCACTTAATCTTTCGGCGTGCTTCGTAATAAGATATGCATAAATTTCTGAGTACGAAAAAAACTGTCTTTGACCATGTGCTTTACAGATGTCGTGCAATAAATTTATCTTCATGGCCAAGTGTGGAGTAATGGAAACAAATTGCTGAGTGCCAACACAACGATCACAAACGCGCATGGAAAGGTAAATAAGAGCGCATTTATAACAAAACATCGGCCGTGGCACTCTTAGCGGGTCGAAGAGACAATTTTGGCACGGGAGAAGACCTCTACTGAGTGCTAAGGCTGGTTAAAAGCTTGTATATCATAAGGTCAAGATCAGCGCTCAACAATGAGAAGATTTCTTTTGCTTACGCTTGATTGACACTTTTTTTTGCCTCGAGGATACCCGAGGCGCTTCCTGCCGTCGTTACTTTGGCCTCAGAAATAAGTACCACGTCCGGGACATGTAAGAGAAAATGACAAAGCGCAATTGCTACACGTCTTTCTAATTTTGAAGACAAAGACACCTGGTTAATACTGTCTCTCGGTCGGTACCGCGCGCGGATAACAAAGCGAGTTCTCGTTAGGCCACGACTAGGGCCACACCCCACTTTTGTTAGGGGCACACCTGCCCGCCTAAAATGATGATGAAAAGGACTTCACATATTATCTTGCAGAACAATGTACGTTTACATTCGAGTACTGTTTAACAAAACGCCGCTAGACCAAATTGATGTGATTGAATTGTCTAGGCTCTGGTGGTTAAAGCAGATGAATTAATATGAGAGCATTGCGTTGCATGGTGCCTGTCGTCAATGGACGCACATCATAGTGGTGCATTACACTCCCTCTTGTCTAAATTTATGCAGCGCTACAGCTGCACGACCTCTATGAACTTATTAAGAATTACCGGTACAATCCGAACTTTAAGCGTAGTTCTTACGAGATAGTTTTACGTCGGTAATTACCTAAGAGATGATTAGACGCGTAGGATGATTGAGCGCGTGTAAATCAGGTTAATTAGATGCACCATGTGATTGGATGTAGTCTAGGGTAGGCAGAGTTAAGACCTATAAATCAATCACTTCGAATCCTCCCTCAAGTTAGCAAGTGTTCTCCGCATCGTTCTCTCCTGTCTCTCCGCTCCGTTTTCGCTTCGCCTCCCGCTCAAGTTACATCAGAATTGTATTGGTTTGTAACGGGGCGAGTCCGTTACAGAAAAAGTGGTACGAAAGTATCAATTTATGATTATTATCGGTTTCGATATTATCCAATCGACATTACTTAAAAATAGTGATGTTGTCGGATTATTATCGCGAACGATAATGTCCGTGGAGGTGTCCACTTCTATGTTGATGTACGGTGTACATTGACCAACGCAACCACCAATCGCTGCAGGACGCGCGCAATGGGTGGTGAGCAAGGGACACTAATAGGAGAAGATAGTTTAATATAGTTAGAGTAAGTCAAAGATGATTTATTAACGTAATAACCATATTAAAAAAACAGTTCTACTTTCCCTCAAGACAGAACTATCGGGTTCTGTTTTACCTACCGCTTCCTCGATTGCGCTGTGTAAAATTGTCGGGTTCTGTTTTACCTACCGAGTCCTCGGTTGCCCTCTGTACGCTTGTCAGGCACAATCCACCCTTGCGTAAAGTTCACGCAAGGGGTGTGCCCCGCTACACCTGGTAGCAATTTGTAGTCCTTCCAGCGACCACTTATTTATCCAACATGAATGTGTTGGAGGAGGAAGATAGCTTTCACGTCGCACCTGAAGGCTTCGCTCATTTGAGGGATCTCGAATAGGCCGCGGTAGGGAAAATGAGCATTACCGTGAGAGACAATGCAGTTACCGCTATGGTGGAATAACTTGCCAGAGACCAACAGTATGCCGCTATCGCCAGGTTCATTCAACATGAAATTGGCGCTGAACGGGAGAAAGAAGTCTTGATTGACCAACAAGGCTTTCAACAGGCCGAGCAGTTGAGAGAATTCGGTGCTCAACAGACTGAGCTGTTGAGACAGCCTTAATTAAATGATGCTGTGGGCGGGACGACGCATTCGGGTCGTCCCCAATTCTTGAAGGTTGATATCTCCAAGTGCAGAGAAGTCGAGGAAGACTCTCTGTTGTTATAGTTCGTCGAACTCGACAGAGCGATAAAGGCACGTCGTATCCTCGATAAACAAATGTTAACAAAATAACATATGCTCAATCCCATTTGGCGGGACGTGCCAAGCCTTGGGCCTTAGGGCTGGAGATGAGCGACCCCTATGCTTTTGAGTCGCTCGAACCCTTCAAAACCCGGCTCAAACGTACGTTTGAACCGCCAAGAGCAGAGTTTAGAGCTCGATCGGAGCTTTTGAAGCTCAAACAGGGTAAGCGTGGCGTGCACACTTACGCCCAACATATATGACTCCTTGCGAGTAGTATAACTGTCAACCCAGTTCGTGAACACACCTTGATTATTCTGTTCATGCAAGGGCTAGCTGAGAGGCCCGTCCGAAATCACCTATTCCGTCTAGAGTTGAATACCCTAGAAGATGCTATCTCAGCAGCGGAACAGGAGGACTTTAGCATGAGACAGGATCATGCTAGCTCAATCTCATATCGTCCACCGAGAATACAAGAGTCCGGAGGTCTAGAACCAATGGACCTCTGTTATGTCGAGAGCGAGAGACCTCGCTCTTAAAATAACAAGCGATTGCAGAAATGCAATCGCTGCCAGAAGCTAGGACACTACGCTTACAAGTATAGTGTCTTTCGCCCAGTACCAAACAATGCGTAGCAAAATGGTCGTTCATTTGCCAAAGGGGGCAATGGGCATGAGTCCAGTGCTGTTGCGAAACCGCAACAGAGGAGAGGACCATCAAAAAATGGTCGGGGTTAGTAGGGGAGTAGCGCCCTACTAATTCAGTAACCTCGAGAAAATTTGCAGATCTCTTGACGAAAGTTGCTCAAGATACACAATTGTTGTGTGTCTCTGCACCTGGTGATGACGTTTCGCTCATCACCTTGAAGTTAACAGCGACAGATGATTTGTCACTTCGTGCTCTGGTTGACTGTGGGGCGTCGAACAACTTTGTTCGTCGCCAGTCACTGGACGATCGTAGACTCAAGTTCGTTGAGTGCAACATCCCTCTCACGAGAATGACGGTGCGCCTTGCTACAGGCGCATTAATTACCGTTAAGAAACGTGTAGTAGGAATCCACTACACGTTGGAGAACGAACAGTACGATGATGATTTCATCGTACTAGATCTGGATGACAAATTCGATGTCATCTTGGGATTACCTTGGCTCAGAAGATACGAGCCAAGAGTTAGCTGGCAGCATCGATCCGTGAAGATGCCTGCCGCTTGGGCATCAGATGGCCATCTGATGAACGTCATGGAGCGTCCACAAGCGTGTGGATGTTCTGCGAGTGAGTGCGATGGCCTCACTTGCGGTACGGTCGTTAGCACGACTGCACAAGATCACAGTCTAGTTGATCACTACACTGTGGAGCAAGCTCCCAGCGGCTGTACAGAGGTACATGCAGCACCAAAGGTCTACCACTCGAATAAGCCGAATGAACCGAGACATGGATGTATTTCTAGTGGAAAAAGTCCTAGACATAAGCAACCTGTTGCCACAAAGGGTCAACACGGTCATCCTAGGTCGACTGTAGATTCAACCGTAGAGGATCAGTCCCTGACTGTGGTTGCACAGCCACAGTCAGAAGACGTCGAAGGAATAAGTCCCCACGTTCGAGAAGAATTCCTTCCTCTCGAGTTACATGTAGATAGAACAGCCTCTGAACAAGCTGTGGAAGCAAGTTACTAGGAATAAACCGAGACGTTGAATGTCTTGGTCAATGACGGATCAAAGGTAGGCGCTTATACACTTGATCTGATTGTGCCTCCGAAGTTAACTTCGGAGATAACTCAATCGACAACGCTAGAACCGAAACGGTTCTTGCGTGATCTGCGTAGTGGCAAAGTCAAGCAGATTTGCATGCTCGTCATATATGATGAGTATGTGGCCGATATTCGGTCGGCAACAGTATTTGCTGAGAAAGAACGGGTTCTCAGCAGCTCATCGATGGACGAAAGTGTCCTCGATGAGAAGACTCGGATTGAGCGTTACACGTCTCAATCCTGGGAGTCACTTCAGGCAAATTCTTTGTATAAGGATTTGATCGAATTCAAGGATGCATTCCCTGAATACGTACCGTGCGAGTTGCCTAAGGACGAAGGCGCTCGACACGAAATCGAGCTCAAACCGGGCTCGGAGTACTGTGTCATGAAGCAGTGGCCACTGCCTCGTGAACAAGTACTAGCGATCGACAAATTCTTTGCCGATCGCTTAGCAGCGGGCCATGTGAAGGAATCAACTTTACCTCACAGCTCTCCGACCTTCTGTGTGCGAAACGCCACAGCAGGATGGAGGATAGTGCACGCATTCAGCAATTTGAATGCTGCAACGGTACCGGCTCAGACGCCGATATCGAGGAAGGACGTGATCATAGATGGTATGTCAAAGAGTACCATCTTCTCGTCCATGGATCTGATGGATGGATTCTATCAGACCCTCATGCGTGAACGGGACGTCCCGTCCGGAGCAGTGAGTACCCTAGAGGGATGCTGTGGGAGTGGCTAGTGATGCCACAGGGGCTGAGTAACGCCCCTGCAACATTCAACAGATGGGTAACAAATCTGTTGAGACCAGTGCGAGACTTCGCACCGAGTTACTTCGACGATGTGGTCGCCCATAGTCGGGCTATGGACGGAAAGACGGACGTTGAAGTTCACAGAAATCACGTTTGTCAGGTTCTTCAACTGATGCGCAAGTATAAGTTAAATGCCAATCTTAAGAAGTTTATCTTTGCGGCTAGCGAAATAACACTTCTTGGTTGCATCGTGGGTAAACACGGTGTACTCCCTGATCCCGAAAATATCAAGGCAATCACCGACTGGCCAATCCCAGTCGATGTCAAGGGACTAAGGAAGTTCCTTGGGCTAGCGGCGTACTTGAACAAGTACTCGCGCAACTATGCTGAAATGACTGTGCATCTTTCTTGGTTACTCAAGAAAAATGTGAAGTGGTCGTGGAACGCTGAATGTCTGCGTTCTTTTGAAGGTATCAAGAGAAGCTTGATGCAATCGCCGATACTGGAGATTGCAGATCAAGACAGATCATTTTATGTGGTCTGTGACGCCATCGATTCTGCGATCGGCTGCGCGTGAATGCAGTTTGACACAGATGGCGCGGGGCGCGTCATCTTGTACCATCCGCGTCAGCTGCAAGCATCTGAGAGTAATTATACAGTGCATGAGAAGGAACTCCTTGTCATGAAATATGCACTGGCTAAGTGCCGCGTCTATCTCTTATGAGATAGACCAGGCGTTGTCTATACGGACCACGCGTCATTAAGCACGCCCGTAAACATCCCACACCTCTCACATCGCATGGCGAGGTGGCTGTCCTTCTTCGCGGAGTACAACTTCTCCGTGGTATGTAAGCCAGGACGACTCAATGTCGTCGCGGATGCTCTTTCGCGCCGGCCCGATTTCGAGCCGGACGCACAAATCAACAGTGAGGATAAGCCCACTGTTGCGACACTGTCAGTCAGTGTCCCGTCGTCAAGTTTACTTGACGACGTACGAATGGCATACGCAGAAGATAAGGATCTTCTGTGATTAATGGATCATCTGGTGAATCCATCCAGTAAATCCATGAGGGATTTACCGGCTTTGTACCGATCCTCATCGGATCGGTATAGTACACGCAACGGATTGCTGTACTATACAGCTGTTGCCGACGACACACCTCGTGTCGTCGTACCCCCTCATCATGATTTGCGATTGCGCATCATGTATGAGTGTCACGATGCCCCAACAAGCGGCCATCGTGGTAGAGAAAAGACTTACCTCACGGTAAGTCGCGACTTTTACTGGCCCCGCCAGTATCAGTTTGTTCGCAAGTACATCCGTGCTTGCGAAGTTTGTCAACGGGTGAAGCCTAGTCCTTCATCCCGTGCGCCATTGCAGCCTCTGCCTGTTCCGACAGAGTGCTGTCAGTCCGTTTCAATGGACTTCGTCTTCGGGTTTCCCGAAGACGCTCACAAGAATAATGGTATTCTTGTGTTTGTAGACCGATTCAGCAAGATGGTCCATCTTGCTGCTGTCCCTGAGTCAATCAAGGCTCAATGTTGTGCTCGTGTCTTTCTAGACACGGTCTTTAGACTCCACGGGTTACCCCGTGAACTCGTATCCGACCGTGACCCTCGGTTCACGGCGGCATACTGGCGAACCGTGTTCCGTTCTCTTGGAACACGATTGAAGATGTCGACCTCTGACCATCCCGAAACAGATGGTCAGACGGAACGTACAAATCGTGTCATCGAAGAGATACTTCGAGGATATGTTCACTCGTTATCGAGCTGGAGCGAATTCCTACCCATGGTTGAATTCGCCATCCATAATTCGGTGTATGCTTCAACGCAACACACACCGTTCTTCGTGAATGGCTTACTCCATCCACGGCTGCCCACCCTTTAGAGTTTGACTCTTGGATAAGAAAGGGAAAGACTAGCTCGAGAAAAAACCGTTCTGGCTCTTGCTAATCACGTGTCGACGCTAACGTCGTCACGTATGATGCCGATGTCGATCAGGTCGACATCGATGAAGAAGAAGATTACCTTAATAATAGCGATGACGCTATTATTGACTCAGATGATGATGGCGATGCTGGTATTTTTAGCACCACCAACGACTATTCCAGCGAGGATGAAGACATACTCGCCGATGCACAGAAAGAGGGAAGTACTCTTCCTGCAGTTCGCACACGACGAACTGAACAAAAAAACGCCGAGTCAGCGGAAGAATTTCTGCTGGCTCGCGAAGCAGTGGTCCGTTTCGTACAGGATTCCATCGCTTACGCGGTGGACCGTCAGAAACGGAACGATGACAGTAATGGACGAGCAAATGTACATTCATTTTTCGAAGGAGACTTAGTCCTACTATCTACATTAACCCTACCTAGACACGCAGTGACTAATGTGAGCAGCAGTAAACTACTGCCCCAGTAAAATCGTCCCTTTCGTGTGCTGCGCCGACAAGGCAACGCATACACGATCGAGCTGCCACGTAGGATGCGCACGCATCCTACGTTCTACGTGGGGCGTCTCCGCCCGTACTGTCAGTACGAGTCCTCATCTTACGATGAAGATAGCCCCCACGTGCAAGAACCTCCATCAGGTTCTTGCGTTCTTTCTTAAGGCGTTTAAACTGGATGCACACCGAAAAGATCTCTAAATTTAAGCGAAGAAATTTTCCGCGAGCTATCGTTATCTCACCCACGATGGAGTGGACATCGCGCTCGGCCTGCAGATGCGCGACCGCATACTCAGCACGGTCCTTTGCACGGTCCGTCTCGCGGTCTTTGCGGTGCTTCCGCAAAGAATCAGTCAGAGCGTAACGCCTGTCCCTCTCGTGCTCCAAATCATCGCGCAACTCAACGATTGTGCGATCCATCTCGTAAGGATCGAGATGGTGAGCAGAACGACTTGGAGAAGGTCTTTCCTCCTCCTCCACTTTCTTTGATTGACTATTACGGTGGTCAACGCTTCCTTGTGGAGCGTATCTTGAGCCACCGTGACGATTTAAGATCCAGGACGAGTTACCTCGTCCAGTGGCGGGGGTATCCACCCTCTTGGAACAGCTGAAGACCCGCTCCCAGCTGATGTTGGATGTGGCCGGTCTCGTCGAGAATTACGACGAGACACACCCTTTGTTGGTGGAGGGCCATCGTCGTACGAACGATTGCCGCGGTCGTAATGGATTGCAAATTCTCAATCCCTTCGCGCATCTCAGACGAGATGCGCGCCCTACAGTAGAGCTGACTAAGGAGGTACGCCTCCTTAGGGGCGGAAATTGAGTTGTCTACACAACTTAGACACTTCTGTCCCCACGAGAGGCAAGGTAAAGCTGCCTCTAAAGATATCCGGTGCAATTTGTACCGTGCACCGTCATGCGACTTCTATTCAAACTTGCTGCGAGCAGCATCAAGTTTTTCCAGCCGTGCTTGACGACCAACATTCTCAATGTTGCCGATAAACGAATTCCACGCCTGCATCAAAAACAGCTCGTATCATTAATGGTTGAAGTGAAACCATCGATGTCTGAAAAAGACATTGATGAAAATATCATGCTCAGTGCGATAATACTTCGCACTGACATCAAAACCATGAAGCTTTGATGAGTCAAATAGTGGGATCTGACAGCTCTCAGTGATATACCCGTACCACCATCTCAAATCGCTCACGTAATGCATCCATAACTTGTTCTCGGGAGTAGATCGTAACGCGGTACGATCCGGCTCCTCTTGCGTGGTGCCAATATAAGCATTGGCACCACTATCACCGCAACATCTTTTTTCTGCTGCTTTGACTACGATGAGTCCGCGAAGAGACATCAACATCGTCATGAGTTTTTATTTGTTCTCATGTTGCTCACTCGCCCGGTATGAATATGAGCGCGATCGGTTCGATCCCGGTGACAATCCCCGGAATCGTCGGATAAATCGTACATCTCATGCCGCAATTCAGGATCAAGAACGCCGCGGGGCGCAGCAGTCTTCGTTTCCGCAACCGAACGGTCGGAATTTGGGGACGGCTTTGATTCGGACGGGGAATCCGACACCCCTAAATTGACCACCTCTATATCGGGACCATGGTCCGTGGGACTACCACCCGCACCTTTGGCTGCGAGTGAAGAAGCTGCACGTGGATGTCCACGTGCACCTGCAACTATGGGTGTTACAGACTTTTTGTCAGCAGCAGCAGGCGGATAACCACCTGCTGCCGAGTTCTAAGTACCGTTGTCTCCGGCTACACGGATGCGTGCAGCCCCTTCAGTCGCGGCCTTGTTCGCGCAACGCGTGGACATCTTCGTCATGCGCTGTAAAGTTTAACTAAAAATGGAATGACCAACTCGTGCTCCTTGTCTTTAGAGCGAACGACGATGTTCTCTCTGTCTCTTTTCAATCATATCATTTACGTTGATGACTGAAGGTTAAGGTATGGGTGATGTAACTAGGTCAACCCGTTACATAAAAATTGGTACGAAAGTACCAATTTTTTGAATGGTATCTATTTTATTGATATTCAATCAACATCATTTGAAAAGTGTGATGTTGTTGGAATATTATATCGAAAGATAATCTTCGTGGAGGGATCCACTGCTTGGTTGCTATACCGTGGTCATCAACCAACTTAACCACCAATCGCAGCTGGACGCGCGCAAGGGGTGATGAGCAAGAAAAACACATAGAAGGAGGTAGTATAATATTGTTAGAGTAAGTCAAAGATGATTTATTAACGTAATAACTATACTAAAAAAAACATTTTTACATTTTTCTCAAGACAGAGCTTTCGGGTTCTGTTTTCTCTTCATCGTTTCTTCGGTGCCACGTGTACGTGACGTGGGGAGTACGCACCTTTGTATTGTTATCAATACAAGGTTCTTGCTCAGTTATCTGAGCAAGGCCGTTCCCCGTTAGACTCGCCGTACGTCACCGCACAGAGCCTAATAGCCTAATCAATGAGAAACGAAGAAGAAGAAAATATTGACGTGTTTTAATCGTAGCTTATGTCACAACAGATGCTAATGACATCACGAGATTTTAAGGTAAGGTATCATCCTTTACAACACGTACCGTGGCGTTCCTGCTTGCTAAGTTATTTCCGAAAACGATACCATTTCCATCTTTGGGTGATCACACACCCATTGCGAATTCTTATATTTAATCTACGCGTCTAATATATCCATGCGCTCAATTAGTGAAGTGGCTGTATTAGTTTGTATCTAGACTATTTTTATAAGACTGGTTTGCTTAAAATACTTGTTCAATGCGGTGTCCAAAAAAATTGCTAGTAAGAGCGGCAGAAAGAATGCAAATTTGTTTCAGCCTAATGATCGCGCTTTCTTGTCAACTGATGGTCTTTACAAAAATAGAAGGGAAGAATTGGTTGCAAGCAATTTTGCACTAGTTTTATTGGGGGAGTACAATGAAGTTCTAAAATTTAAAAGAAGCGTTTGGTCTAGACATTTCTACGTTAATATGCCTTTATCGTAGGTTTCAATTTTTGCCGTATATAATCCTATCGCTAGTCTATGCTTTTATTCCTCCTAAGCAGCCTGAAACAATTGTTTGTAAGCCGAAAGCTCCTTCGGTCATTATCTTTTTCCTGCTGACATCCTCCGCAAATCAGAATCCGTGTGCGGCTCTCAATTAATATTGATCTTTAACATCCGCACGCGCTTAAGTAGCGCGCGATTTGGCTAATGACAAACAATCACTGTCGTCTCCGCCTTCGCGCCGCGCAAGAGCAATATATTCGCTTTGAGTTGAACTTCGACTTCACACATTTCTTTTACAATCATCTTCGTAGAAAACCTGGACGTACCCTGTAGCGAAGCTACACAGCTCCTTAAGTCAGAGGAAGACTTAACGCTCATTGAGCAACTTTGGTTCTACGAACCCGACTCAAAGAGTCAACAGCTCAGAGAGCTAAAAGGTGGTTCAAAGAACCCGGCTCAAAAAGTCAACAAGCTCAGAGAGCTTACGGTCCCTGTTCCAGGGGGGACCAAACGATTCAAAGAATCAAACGCACAGAGTGCACAAGGAGTAGATGCCTTAACAAGGCGTTGCTACCTCCTTAACGATCGCAAGACACCTCAGAGAGGCACTTGTCTTTCGGATCAAAATGGGAACTGTATTTTATTTCTTCTTTTAACCGAAAAGAACACCTTATAACAAATAAATCAACCTACTCGCTAATGTACTAAATAAACCTCTCAAAAGATCTCGTAATCAATTGTTGACAGACATCAGTCTTCAATAATTGATACTTGTGTTCGAATATAACTTTAAGAGGAATCCCATCCCTTGTGTGCACCACACCTATTGTCGACTACCAGTCGACGTGTAACCTCGTTACATACCCTGAATTCATTGAATAGACCTACGCCATTAGTGGAATCTGATGGGTAATTTCGATGTGATGTATCGCATGGTGTTTATCATGATGACCCTTCACACGTTAAGGAGAAGGCCACGACTAGGGGCACACCCCACTTTTGCTAGGGGCGCATCCCATATTTGCTACGGGCACACCCGCCCACCTAAAATGATGAAAAGGACTTCACATTTTATGGTGCGGGAAAAGCTGAACACGTTGTCACTTAGTCTGTTTGATATATCTCTATCTTAAACAGTAAATGCACTAATGCACGAGATCGTATCAATCCATCTTAGCTAGGGCGGTAATGAAACGGGCAATGCCTTCTGGAGTCTCTACCGATTCGAAGACGGTACACATTCCAATGGTACGATGCCAAGATCTGACCATCGGCATTGGCAACGACATCTAAGTGACTACGTGCTCACAGTCTCGAGTCGTTTGTAGCCGGGCCCTCAGCGATTTTCACGAGTAAAGAGCGTAAAGTCGTCGTGGACTTTGCCGAAGATTTCTACATGACACACGTCGCTAACGTGGATATACAACTGCAAACGTGGAACAAACTTCGCGCGTGGCAGGAGGCGCGCAAGTCGAGAAAGTTTCCAATTGAACGTTCAGGTATTGCGTGCTAATTGTGGTATGACTTGCACGATTCTTCGACGTTACGGCTTGGCGCGTGGACGAAAGAGGAAGACACAGCGCTTCGACGGTTGGCCACGGGAAAAAAGCCCGAAACTGGGGAAGAAGTGGCCCGAAACTTCACACCGCATGCCAGTGCCATGAAGAGCAGCAGATCATTGTCTCACTCGGTACCAGACAGCGCTAAACGCGGGAAACACGCGCTAAATGTTTACGCCAGAAGGAGATTAGATCCTGCGTGAAGCTGTCTAGGTCTTTGGTGAAAACTGGACCGAGGTTTCATATTTGCTAAATGGCTGTGTGTCGAAGCAGATCCACCATCTATGGCAGATCTCGCTTGCACCAGGTCTTCGGTGAGGCGAGTTTTCGTTGAGAGCCGACCGAAGGCTTCTGCTTGCACATCGTGAATAAATGCCAGAAGGTAGAAATCGAAACAAGGTTTAAGTGCCATGGAAGAAAATCTTTTATTATGTGCTTGAGCGAACGCAGCCAGCGCTATAAGAACAATACATTAAATGCATAAACCCGGACTTGTCGTACCGTAAGTTTACCAAGCAGAAAGGTGAACTCATTCTCACAAGATATGTGCGAGTGGGGCATCGAATTGCGTAGACGATGGCCGCGGGTTACTGCTGAGCTAAGTGGCCGCAGAAAAATACAATTGTGTCGACGCTGGGGACAATTATAATCAGACGCTTATGACAAACGTCGTTGCGCACTATAGATGAAAGGAAAAGCCAAAAAACAGCCATCTTCCGTCACTGGAAAATACATCAACATGACCCTGGCTTCAGAAAAAACACAACAAGTGTAATTAGTACAATATTCTCACAGTGAAGCAAGTAGCAACTGTGTAACTGGGCACACCCCTTGCGTGAACTTAACGCAAGGGTGACGTGTGCCTGACAAGCCTACACAGCGCAACCGAGGAAGCGGTAGGTAAAACAGAACCCGAAAGTTCTGTCTTGAGGGAAAGTAGAACTGTTTTTTTAATATGGTTATTACGTTAATAAATCATCTTTGACTTACTCTAACTATATTAAACTATCTTCTCCTATTAGTGTCCCTTGCTCACCACCCATTGCGCGCGTCCAGCATCGATTGGTGGTTGCGTTGGTCAATGTACACCGTACATCAACACAGAAGTGGACACCTCCACGGACATTATCGTTTGCGATAATAATTCGACAACATCAATATTTTTAAGTAATGTCGTTTGGATATTATCAAAACAGATAATAATCAAAAATTGATACTTTCGTACCACTTATTCTGTAACATGCTCACAACGTTACATTACCCCTCATTTAACCATCAGTCACTATAGTAAATGATATGATTGGTTGTGACAGAGTGACTACTGTCGTGTCGTTCTGGGGACGGGGAACTCTTGTTGGTATTTTACTGTTCATTTCTACTACGCAGACCGTGAGGAGCAAGGCCGCGACTGGAGCGGATGCACGAATGCGTGCAGCCGGTGAACAAGACGCACAAGAACCAGCAGCAATTGGTTTTTCGCCTGCTGTTGCTGATAAAAAGTCTGCAACTCCCGTAGTTGCAGGTGCACGTGGATGACCACGTGCAGCTCCTTCAACCGCAGGGTCTGCTGCGGGTGGTATTCCGATGGACCATGGATCCGACATATACGTGGTTTAATAGGGCGAGTTGAACGCACCGTATGACTCGAAATCGTCTGTAAAGCCCGACCGGAAGGTCGCAGAAACGAAGATTGCCGCGAGGCGCGGCAGTCTCGACAAAGAGCTGTAGTACGATATCTTCTGTTCATCCGACGAGTTCGAGAACTCGTCAGCGGGATCGAAGCGATCGCGCTCGTCTTCGGTTAACGAGAGCATGCAGCAAAATGACGTAAGTCCTCATAAGGGTGTCGATGACTCCGTACGGAGTCATCGTAGCCATATACGTGATAGTGGTGGCAATTATATTGGCACTACACAAGAGGAGCAGGATCGAGATGCCATCCGACCTGCCCCTGAGCGCAAGCCATGATGCCAATTTTGAGAGAGCAGAGAGACTGGTATGGTTATCCCACTGGGGGCTGTCAGATCCCACTATTTGACTCATCAAAGCTTCATGGTTTTGATGTCAGCGCGAAAGTATTATCGCACTGAGCATGATATTTACATCAATGTCTTTTTCAGACATCGATGGTTTCACTTCAACCATTAATGATACGAGCTGTTTTTGATGCAGGCGTGGAATTCGTTTATCGGCGACATTGAGAATGTTGGTCGTCAAGCACGGCTGGAAAAACTTGATGCTGCTCGCAGCAAGTTTGAATAGAAGTCGCATGACGGTGCACGGTACAAATTGCACCGGATTTCTTTAGAGGCAGCTTTACCTTGCCTCTCGTGGGGACAGAAGTGTCTAAGTTGTGTAGACAACTCAATTTCCGCCCCTAAGGAGGCGTACCTCCTTAGTCAGCTCTACTGTAGGGCGCGCATCTCGTCTGAGATGCGCGAAGGGATTGAGAATTTGCAATCCATTACGACCGCGGCAATCGTTCGTACGACGATGGCCCTCCACCAACAAAGGGTGTGTCTCGTCGTAATTCTCGACGAGACCGGCCACATCCAACATCAGCTGGGAGCGGGTCTTCAGCTGTTCCAAGAGGGTGGATACCCCCGCCACTGGACGAGGTAACTCGTCCTGGATCTTGAATCGTCACGGTGGCTCAAGATACGCTCCACAAGGAAGCGTTGACCACCGTAATAGTCAATCAAAGAAAGTGGAGGAGGAGGAAAGACCTTCTCCAAGTCGTTCTGCTCACCATCTCGATCCTTACGAGATGGATCGCACAATCGTTGAGTTGCGCGATGATTTGGAGCACGAGAGGGACAGGCGTTACGCTCTGACTGATTCTTTGCGGAAGCACCGAAAAGACCGCGAGACGGACCGTGCAAAGGACCGTGCTGAGTATGCGGTCGCGCATCTGCAGGCCGAGCGCGATGTCCACTCCATCGTGGGTGAGATAACGATAGCTCGCGGAAAATTTCTTCGCTTAAATTTAGAGATCTTTTCGGTGTGCATCCAGTTTAAACGCCTTAAGAAAGAACGCAAGAACCTGATGGAGGTTCTTGCACGTGGGGGCTATCTTCATCGTAAGATGAGGACTCGTACTGACAGTACGGGCGGAGACGCCCCACGTAGAACGTAGGATGCGTGCGCATCCTACGTGGCAGCTCGATCGTGTATGCGTTGCCTTGTCGGCGCAGCACACGAAAGGGACGATTTTACTGGGGCAGTAGTTTACTGCTGCTCACATTAGTCACTGCGTGTCTAGGTAGGGTTAATGTAGATAGTAGGACTAAGTCTCCTTCGAAAAATGAATGTACATTTGCTCGTCCATTACTGTCATCGTTCCGTTTCTGACGGTCCACCGCGTAAGCGATGGAATCCTGTACGAAACGGACCACTGCTTCGCGAGCCAGCAGAAATTCTTCCGCTGACTCGGCGTTTTTTTGTTCAGTTCGTCGTGTGCGAACTGCAGGAAGAGTACTTCCCTCTTTCTGTGCATCGGCGAGTATGTCGTCATCCTCGCTGGAATAGTCGTTGGTGGTGCTAAAAATACCAGCATCGCCATCATCATCTGAGTCAATAATAGCGTCATCGCTATTATTAAGGTAATCTTCTTCTTCATCGATGTCGACCTGATCGACATCGGCATCATACGTGACGACGTTAGCGTCGACACGTGATTAGCAAGAGCCAAAACGGTTTTTGCTCGAGCGAGTCCCTCCCTCCCTTATCCAAGAGTCACACTCTAGAAGGGCTGGTACAGTCGTGGTTGGCGTAGGCCATTCACGTAAAACGGTGTGTGCTGTGTTGAAGCATGCACCGAATTATGGATGGCGAATTCCACCATGGGTAGGAATTCGCTCCAACTCGGATAACGAGTGGACATATCCTCGAAGAATCTCTTCGAGGACACGGTTCGCACGTTCCGTCTGACCATCTGTTTCGGGATGGTCAGAGGTCGACATCTTCAATCGTGTTCCAAGAGAACGGAACACGGTTTGCCAAAATGCCGCCGTGAACCGAGGGTCACGGTCGGATACGAGTTCACGGGGTAACCCATGAAGCCAAAACACCGTGTCTAGAAAGACACGAGCACACCCTTGTGCCGTGATTGACTCGGATACAGCATCAATATGTACCATCTTGCTTAACCGGTCAATGAACACACGAATACCATTGTTCTTGTAAGCGTCTTCGGGGAAACCAAAGACGAAGTCCATTAGAACGGACTGCCAGCACTCTTCCGGGACCGGTAGAGGCTGAAGAGGTGCACGAGGTGAAGGACTGAGCTTCACCCGTTGAAAAACCTCTCAAGCACGTATGTACTTGCGCGTGAACTGATACTGGCGGGGCCAGTAGAAGTCACGACTTACCGTAAGGTAAGTCTTTCCCCGACCCCGATGACCACCAGATGGCGCATCGTGACACTCATACAGTATGCTCAAGCGCAAGTTGTTATAAGCTGGAACGACGACACGAGACGTGTCGCCGTCAACGGCTGTATAATTTAGCAGCCCGTTGCGTGTTGTATACCGACCCGATGAGAATCGGTACAAAGCCGGTCAATATTTCAAAGAATTACGGGTTGGATTCATCAGATGACCCATCAAGAGCAGAAGGATCCTTATCTTCTGCGTAGGCTTTACGCACATCGTCAAGTAAAATTGACGATGGAACACTGACTGTAAGTGTTGAAACAGTGGGGTCATCCTCGCTGTTGGATTGCGCGTCTGACTCGAAATCGGGCCGGCGCGACAGCGCATCAGCGACGACATTGAGTCGTCCTGGCTTACATACCACGGAGAAGTTGTACTCCGAGAAGAAGGACAGCCACCTCGCCATGCGCTGTGAGAGGTGTGGGATGTCTACGGGCGTGCTTAATGACGCGTGGTCCGTATAGACAACGCACTGGTCTATCTCATAAGAGATAGACGCGGCACTTAGCCAGTGCATACTTCATGACAAGGAGTTCCTTCTCATGCACTGTATAATTACTCTCAGATGCTTGCAGCTGACGCGGATGGTACAAGATGACGCGCCCCGCGCCATCTGTGTCAAACTGCATTGACGCGCAGCCGATCGCAGAATCGATGGCGTCACAGACCACATAAAATGATCTGTCTTGATCTGCAATCGCCAGTATCGGCGATTGCATCAAGCTTCTCTTGATACCTTCAAAAGAACGCAGACATTCAGCGTTCCACGACCACTTCACATTTTTCTTGAGTAACCAAGAAAGATGCACAGTCATTTCGGCATAGTTGCGCGAGTACTTGTTCAAGTACGCCGCTAGCCCAAGGAACTTCCTTAGTCCCTTGACATCGACTGGCACTGGCCAGTCGGTGATTGCCTTGATCTTTTCGGGATCAGGGAGTACACCGTGTTTACCCACGATGCAACCAAGAAGTGTTATTTCGCTAGCCGCAAAGATAAACTTCTTAAGATTGGCATTTAACTTATGCTTACGCATCAGTTGAAGAACCTGACAAACGTGAGTTCTGTGAACTTCAACGTCCATCTTTCCGTCCATAGCCCGACTATGGGCGACCACATCGTCGAAGTAACTCGGTGCGAAGTCCCGCACCGGTCTCAAAAGATTTGTTACCCATCTGTTGAATGTTGCAGGGGCGTTACTCAGCCCCTGTGGCATCACTAGCCACTCTCACAGCATCCCGCTGGGGGTACTCACTGCTCCGGACGGGACGTCCTGTTCACGCATGAGGATCTGATAGAATCCATCCATCAGATCCATGGACGAGAAGATGGTACTCTTTGACATACCATCTATGATCACGTCCTTCCTCGGTATCGGCGTCTGAGACGGTACCGTTGCAGCATTCAACTTGTTGAATGCGTGCACTATCCTCCATCCTGCTGTGGCCTTTCGCACACAGAAGGTCGGAGAGCTGTGAGGGGATGTTGATTCCTTCACATGGCCCGCTGCTAAGCGATCGGCAAAGAATTTGTCGATCGCTACTACTTGTTCACGAGGCAGTGGCCACTGCTTCATGACACAGTACTTCGAGCCCGGTTTGAGCTCGATCTCGTGTCGAGCGCCTTTGTCCTTAGGCAACTCGCACGGTACGGATTCAGGGAACGCATCCCTGAATTCGATCAAATCCTTATACAAAGGATTTGCCTGAAGTGACTCCCAGGATTGAGACGTGTAACGCTCAATCCGAGTCTTCTCATCGAGGACACTTTCGTCCATCGATGAGCTGCTGAGAACCCGTTCGTTCTCAGCAAATACTGTTGCCGACCGAATATCGGTCACATACTCATCCTCCGTGATGAGCATGCAGATCTGCTTGACTTTGCCACTACGCAGATCACGCAAGAACCGTTTCGGTTCTAGCGTTGGCAATTGAGTTATCTCCGAAGTTAACTTCGGAGGCACAATCAGATCAAGTGTATAAGCGCCTACCCTTGATCCTGTCATTGACCAAGACGTTCAACGTCCCGGTTTCTTCCTAGTAACTTACTTCCACAGCTTGTTCAGAGCCTGTTCTATCAACATGTAACTCGAGAGGAATTCCTTCCTCTTAAACGTGAGGACTTATTCCTTCTACGTCTTCTGACTGTAGCTGTGCAACCACAGTCAGGGACTGATCCTCTACGGTTGACTCTACAGTCTACCTAGGATGACCGTGTTGACCCTTGGAGGCAACAGGTATGTTTCTTCTAAGATGCTGCCCGCTAGGCATGCATCCATGTCCCGGTCCACTCGACTTATTCGAGTGGTAGACCTTCGGTGCTGCCTGTACCTCTGTACAGCCGCCGGGAGCTTTCTCCACAGTGTAGTGATCAACTATACTGTGGTCTTGTGCAGTCGTGCTAACGACCGTACCGCAAGTGAGGTCATCGCACTCACTCGCAGAACATCCACACGCTTGTGGACGCTCCATGACGTTCATCAGATGGCCATATGATGCACAAGCGGCAGGCATCTTCACGGATCGATGCTGCCAGCTCACTCTTGGCTCGTATCTTCTGAGCCAAGGTAATTCCAAGATGACATCGAAATTGACATCCAGATCTAGTACGATGAAATCATCATCGTACTGTTCGTCCTCCAACGTGTAGTGGATTTCCTACTACACGTTTCTTAACGGTAATTAATGCGCCTATAGCAAGGCGCACCGTCATTCTCGTGAGAGGGATGTTGCACTCAACGAACTTGAGCCTACGATCGTCCAGTGACTGGCGACGAACAAAGTTGTTCGACGCCCCACAGTCAACCAGAGCACGAAGTGACAAATCATCTGTCGCTGTTAACTTCAAGGTGGTGAGCGAAACGTCATCACCAGGTGCAGAGACACACAACAATTGTGTATCTTGAGCAACTTTCGTCAAGAGATCTGCAAATTCTCTCGAGGTTACTGAATCAGTAGGGCGCTACTCCCCTACTAACCCCGACCATTTTTTTGATGGTCCTCTCCGCTGTTGCGGTTTTGCAACAGCGCTGGACCCATGCCCATTGCCCCCTTTGGCAAATGAACGACCATTTCGCTACGCATTGTTTGGTACTGGGCGAAAGGCACTATACTTGTAAGCGTAGTGTCCTAGCTTCTGGCAGCGATTGCATTTCTGCAATCGCTTGTTATTTTAAGAGCGAGGTCTCTCGCTCTCGACATAACAGAGGTCCATTGGTTCTAGACCTCCGGACTCTTGTATTCTCGGTGGACGATATGAGATTGAGCTAGCATGATCCTGTCTCATGCTAAAGTCCTCCTGTTCCGCTGCTGAGATAGCATCTTCTAGGGTATTCAACTCTAGACGGAATAGGTGATTTCGGACGGGCCTCTCAGCTAGCCCTTGCATGAACAGAATAATCAAGGTGTGTTCACGAACTGGGTTGACAGTTATACTACTTGCAAGGAGTCGCATATGTTGGGCGTAAGTGTGCACGCCACGCTTACCCTGTTTGAGCTTCAAAAGCTCCGATCAAGCTCTAAACTCTGCTCTTGGCGGTTCAAACGTACGTTTGAGCCGGGTTTTGAAGAATTCGAGCGACTCAAAAGCATAGGGGTCGCTCATCTCCAGCCCTAAGGCCCAAGGCTTGGCACGTCCCGCCAAATGGGATTGAGCATATGTTATTTTGTTAACATTTGTTTATCGAGGATACGACGTGCCTTTATGGCTCTGTCGAGTTCGACGAACTATAACAACAGAGAGTCTTCCTCGACTTCTCTGCACTTGGAGATATCAACCTTCAAGAATTGGGGACGACCCGAATGCGTCGTCCCGCCCACAGCATCATTTAATTAAGGCTGTCTCAACAGCTCAGTCTGTTGAGCACCGAATTCTCTCGACTGCTCGGCCTGTTGAAAGCCTTGCTGGTGAATCAAGACTTCTTTCTCCCGTTCAGCGCCAATTTCATGTTGAATGAACCTGGCGATAGCGGCATGCTGTTGGTCTCTGGCAAGTTATTCCACCATAGCGGTAACTGCATTGTCTCTCACGGTAATGCTCATTTGCCCTACCGCGGCCTATTCGAGATCCCTCAAATGGGCGAAGCCTTCAGGTGCGACGCGAAAGCTATCTTCCTCCTCCAACACATTCATGTTGGATAAATAAGTGGTCGCTGGAAGGACTACAAATTGCTACCAGGTGTAGCGGGGCACGCTCATTTCTCAGATAACTGAGCAAGAACCTTGTATTGATAACAATACAAAGGTGCGTACTCCCCACGTCACGTACACGTGGCACCGAAGAAACGATGAAGAGAAAACAGAACCCGAAAGCTCTGTCTTGAGAAAAATGTAAAAATGCTTTTTTTAGTATAGTTATTGCGTTAATAAATCATCTTTGACTTACTCTAACAATATTATACTACCTCCTTCTATGTGTTTTTCTTGATCATCACCCCTTGCGCGCGTCCAGCTGCGATTGGTGGTTAAGTTGGTTGATGACCACGGTATAGCAACCAAGCAGTGGATCCCTCCACGAAGATTATCTTTCGATATAATATTCCAACAACATCACACTTTTCAAATGATGTTGATTGAATATCAATAAAATAGATACTATTCAAAAAATTGGTACTTTCGTACCAATTTTTATGTAACGGACTCACCCCGTTACAGCGAGTAAAAATGAAACGCGGTAGTGTCGTGCACTAGGAACAAATAATTACACTAATCTGCTTACGCTTGCTCCGCATTGCTAAGCGCAAATTTAGCAAGTGTCAGGTAGAAAATCGGCTAGTGAAAGGGGCCACGTGGATTTGGAGGACATCCTCGAGGCCTCCATCGACGCGCTCATTTTGCCCATTCGTATCTTAGGATCCCGTCGTTGACATGTGGGCTTTGATCCTGATTAGATCGGATTTCTTTTTTATAGCTGGAGTAAATTGTGGAGCACGATCATACAAATAATTTAAATGAAATGACACCTAGTTTCGGCGTTGTAAAAGGTGTCGCAATTGTACTCGGTGAAGGTGTCGGACACTGAGATGAGTTGCGTCATCTTTATGGATGTATCCACGAGAATTAGTTTGCCGTCGCAGCCTCGAATGTCGTGAGACAGCCCAGAAGTTGCATCATTTAATTGAATGCCATGCCTTGATTAAAATTAGAAGTGGTCGCAGAGGAGCCGAAAATGAAGGGGATGGCTTCACAAGTTAACAGGTCTAACACTCTCGAATCCATTTACTCTCTCACGTATAGAAATCAGGACTTGAAAAACAGCAGCAAAATTCTTTTCGTGACCTTTATGATCCCAGGTGAAGCATCATGGAACTCGTAAAATTGCCAAGATCACAGATCTGTTTTTTTACTAATAAAGGTGCGGCGGTACATTTCGAAGCGATGTATGCTGTATGCAATATGTCTCCGTGAGACAATATATCGAAAAAATGTTATTGAGCTTGACACGAAATGCGAGATCTCAGTGAATGATAGGTTAAAGGTCGTAGGTTTGCAATTACATCGGCATAATCTTTGTCGTTTGCATAAATAGCGTCACGATTCGTCGTCAAGAAATTTCTCTAATGGTACCCTTTTTAAAGTTTAACGCCACGTACGACGCACACTTGTCATCTTCGTGTTCATTTGGTACTGAATACCCAGCGCATTGCGTGAAACATAACCCGGACGTATTGCAAGTGCTTCTGCAAGAATATGAACCGTGCACCTTATGACGAACGACAAAGTTGTACATTAAGAAAAAGGCTTGAGCGCGTCGTGCGCTGGATTGAGCGTGAACTTTTGGTTGCGGTGCGCAGTGAAGCAAGGTCAATTTTCAAATTGAAGTGGTCTTTTCCGAGCAAATGAACTGAATCTTAATGAAGTGTGTATCATTGTACGAGGATATACTTGTCGTGCACGAACTCTAATTCTTTTAGACAGCTTTAGTTGTCGTAATTGATAGCTCACGACCCTTTCACGGGTACCGGCGTAAAATCTACTAAGCGCGCAACCCGTCGCGAAGCCCTTGCGACTGAAACGACGTTAAATAGCTTAGCAGTATTGAACCACTCAAAACTGTAGCCGAAGCCAGACTTTTTTATATGGATCCGAGAGCATCTTGGTGCTCAGGACGCTACGACCCTGTGAGCTATATCTGTAGAATTTAAGGTGAAGGTAGAATAGATCCATCATAGTATTGTGGACACTTGCGCAATAAATTGTTCAACAAAAGCCAATGACTCAATTCAGTCAGAACAAAAATTGCGTCGATGGTCACGACTTTTACAATTTCGTCTTGTACACCTTCTGTTCCTCAAATGAACTCATCATTAGAGTTTACGGCACACAAAAAACGCACTGTTGTAAGTTAGCGTACATCTTATTTTCCCGCACGACTTCTTACACTCAAATCAGATGATTGTTATGAATCTCAACAGCGATAAGGTTGCATTTTTTCCACTATAAGCAAAACCTATATTAATAGCTCGGCTCAAATTCCTAAAGCGAACGAAGCACATGGTATACAATGCAGTCGAATGTCGCAGGTGCATTGCATAAACGTTTTGGCATCAGCAGCCAATCTGTAGGAAAATTAATTGATATGATTCCCGCTTTGATAGGTAAAATGCTGGGTCTGATCAGTATCTAATTGAATCCAGCGAAGGAGCGATGGCACTATAGATGACACTTCCCGACGTACGTATCATCATTAAGTCGTTTTAAAGGCCTTTTTCACACAAAATATCAGGCACGAGATTTGATGAGATCCTATCACGCACAAGACCTACCCTTGTACCGACCGATAGAGAAGGTCATAACTATTTTGATGTTATCTCGTTATAGCAGCCACCGCCGCGTCAAGCAGCATTATATAAAGAACGAACTAAATTTTATATTAAATTCCTCGGTCAGCAGATAAATCTGCCGGAACTTATAAAAGATAGACGTCGACGTAATGGCAGATTGCTTCAAAGACTTTCGTCTTATAGGTGTTCAGATGAGATAAACCTGCCTCGCAATTTGTTCTTTACCAGATTGTTAAGGTCCATATTTGAAAGGCAAGGTAAATGACTGTCATCCGTGACGGTGAATATGCAAGCGGCGGAATTTTCAGTTTATAAGGAGACTACACCTACACGTCCCTTTAATCTCTGTGCAAATACATTTTCAAGGAGATCCCTCGATAGTGCGTGATTGTATCGGTCCGTAGGGAGGCCTCGCGATATCGTTTAGTCGACTTCTTCGAGGACTGTCACTTACATTATTCAAAGCAATGACCGTTTATAACGAAGTAGCATGGACAGGCTTAATAAAAGTACACTCTCCTTTAGCACAAAACGTTTTTGACCCCTGTATCGATAAAGTTTGACGGGGGCATCAAAATATATTGATGTAATGTGATGCCGGACTTCCAGCTTTACCGTTGCATCAGGTATTTAAATATTCTTGTCGACCACTGGTTTCGGTGTGGGGTCTTCGCTCGTCCACAGACATTTAATTGTTAAGCCATCCTGCCCGTTCACTGTAATATCGCGTGGGACTCCCTGATTGACCACTGTTCTCGCATGCGAGAATTAAAGCTCAGAGGCATATCTCTAGTGTATCTCGCGGTGACACGATAATGGGCGATTGCATGTGTCGTCCAACAAGAATGTAGCAGTAGTGCAAAGGGAGCCATTGCTCAATCTTGATGCTATTTGCGGCGTAGATGTAAATCTACCACTGTCACGTAGGGATAATCTTTCCAGGTTTTGAAAAGATGAATTTACAATTAGCTAACTTTAAATTCGCTTCGACACTATTCGATAGATCGAACGAGTGAATCCTGGGTTTAAACCGCACCGACCACATGATATCCAATGTTCAATCAAACGCTTAAATTATAAAATTCATTAAAAAGAGATGATAATTTAAAGATGGTCCTATATTCACTATGACAACATTTAGCAATGCAAAACGCGGTAAGGCTTACCGTCGTACACAGAGTACTACCTTCTTAGGAACCTTGTAAAGCGAAATGCGTGCGAGAAATATAAAAACGAGACTCACGATATAAAGTATTGGTCGACCCTGGATTTAGAAGTGCGCGTAAAGGTCGCCGGGCACCGTTGACATGCAGGCTGGAGATAAACAGACGCAAGCCGCCAATCGCAGTGGTTGTTTAGAATGTCTAGAAATTATATGAGGACTAGATAGGCCGGTCTAACACCGAAGGGCCGGGCCTCGATCTAAACCAGTAGGGTGCCTCGCACCTACTGGTCCTCGTCATATTTGGACGAGAAGACTCGAACAGAATTAGTTTGAGTGATGAAGGCCACCAAAAACAAGACTGGATCTGGTTCGCGGCACGATAATCCAAGATATCCCAACATACACAGCATGCGTAGGTGAATCTTTGCTAACTTCGAATGAATATTGGTCAGTAGTAAAACAATTTCGATTATCCGACACATCAATCACATCGACAAATGATATTTCGGACCTTAACGATGCTAAACGTGTTAATGGATTTTGCAAAGAATGTTGTTTTTAAATAAATATCGAAAAGGGAAAACAGTCATCATTCCAATTACCTTCTATTGTGAGACAGAAGCGGGTCATTCAATACGGATGCCATGCATAGAGACATGGATCTAAAAGTCACATTTAGATGGGTTTTTGACAATATACGAAGCAAAATAGATGCCTTGTAGTTAGTCCCGCATCTACAGCCTTCTTCGTATATGAGAAAAACTTCAAGACACACGTCTAATCCGTCATGCGAGGGCTCAAGTTTGCGATATAGATCACTCCTTATAAATTCTAGAGTCTTAAACGCATGCTTGATGACGACGAGCCCTACCCCCGGTGGCCCAATTTTTTTGGCTTTGTAGGATAAAATAAGGTGACAGAAGCTAACCTTTTCTTTTGGTGGCAATGTCAACCTCGAGTTGTTGGCGACATTAATCTTTACAAAGAATATGTAAGGGGAATACAGTATATAGATACTCCAAAACAGGCAGAATTCCCTTAATCTTCTCGTACTTTATGTAGCGAATTGTATAGTTATACAACAAGCATGGATAGAACATATGAAAGAAAGATTCATAGGCTTCACCTGGGGTAACTGATGCATCCAGTCGTATCACAATTGACAAATAAGTAATATTCAGCCGCATTCTGTGACAATAGGTAAAGGAATTTTATAATAGTAGTTCTCGTGAGTTTGAAACCCTTTCGTACTAAGTGTATACAGCAAATAATACCAGCGTTTAAATAAGATTTTAGCGCCAACTGTTGAGCGGTCCCTTACGCTTCCTTGTAAGATCGAAAACTGTGTAAGTAACGGAGCTCTAGCCCCGTGACCCTAATTTTATAATTTTCGGAAGGACTTTAATACTCGACGATATAATTCGGCAAGCTCGCGTTATATAATCCTTGAATAGCAAGGCGTTGTAGATCATAAGTATCTAAACACAGTAGCGACGTGAAGACAACTTCTCCTGTCATCACTATAAGGCAATGGATCTCTTTCCATTGTATATTCGCGAGATAATCAAACGCCACGCGGTCCAGACGAAAGACAAATCTTTACGCGGGATCGCTCATCTCGTTGTTGGGCAATGTAAAAGCTAACTAAGTGGTACAGAGTGTAATGGGCTAAGATTTAACATTATGGAGATTACACATGGCGGTAAAAAAGAGTTATGCCAAGTTTAAACTATAAGGGGAATTGAATTCTGTTCATATATTTTGTCTTTGAGTCTGAGCACAAAGCATATTTTTACACTCGGGAGCCACTCGACTTTTACGTTAAAATATTATTTGCTGTGTTGAATCGATACACCTCTTCATTGCAGAAGTATACGACGTGCTACATCTGCTAATTTAATTTGGACCCCCTACGAAAGTAACATATATGTCTCAATTACTTCATAATATAGGGCGGGCTCCGTTACACTTTCGATTCCTCGGTTTTCACTGGGGCCCAAAAATCTACTGTCGAAAAGAATTCTTCCGCTTCTATGCCTATTGTCTTCCTCACCTTATGAACCCGTCGGTAGGGCCGGCTGAACCATTCCAGGTGTACTCTTTTCGGTGAAATATTTGACAATTTTTGGTGATTGGTTTGAGGGTGCCCGACGGGAGCGTTTACACGGTTACACGTAGACTTGAAAGGTGATTGATGTGGGTCACCCTGATCATGACGGGATTGCCCTCTTTAATTTATAAAACTCGATGCTCTTCACGTTCAGACCACTTAAGTCCCGTCGATTTCCTAAAACATTTTCTATGCTTTACTGCTGAATCCGATCGTAGTTAAGGTCTATCATGAAAGTCCTCAATTCTTGCTTACAAAACCCAAGTCACTTGAGTACGTATATTACTTTCTTGACGTCAGGTGGCCACTGATCAATTTCGAAAAAAAGGACACGTTTGAAATATGTAGTACAATTGTTTTACCTTTAAACTAATCAACTACGAAAAATCAATGTGGTGTATCATAAGCTCAGTTCTTCTTTAATATGATGTCGATGCGAACTGGTCGTCTTTTGCACGACATGACCCAATCCATGATTGCCCTGATCGCGGATTAGGTGGTTTGTACACTTCATAAGATATATTTCGATTTTCTCTATTAAATCGATTGCGAATTGCAGATCGTGTATATTGGCACAATTCAAATGTTAAATAAGACGCCCTCCTTAAAGAGCTCATTCTTGTTTTTGATCGTCGATCAAGGATCGCATACTGCGCGGTGTGGTATACACCAATACGATGGATCGCGATCGATTCCTCGATTGCAATTGCGAAAGGCGTATTATACAAATGGTCCACATCTATTATTCCTCGACCAGATGATGTCTCGTATTTCGATACCAGCTAAACGGGTGTGATGGCTCTTGTATGACCTTCATCGCGGAATTATATTTCTTTCTCTGACTAAGGCGTATCGCGATCTTCTTTTCGTCGCAAATTTGCAAAAACCTTTACCACGATCGCCCTCTGCGCCGTTTGTCGACATCTAGAGTTGATCTAGGTTTGCGATTGTCGAGGCCGCTATTTGACCTAGTTCGTGTCTTATCGCTCTCCTATTAGTCCTATAATTTATTACATTGTAATATACTCTTCATTCGGTTGATCCTGTTGGATTTGCCTCCAATTTGGTTTTCTTTAGCTCTCTGCAATATTACCCCATGAAATCATTCTATCACCAAAATCATGGTATAAATTCCTATTCCACCAAAAAAAACCATGTTATTGCTTATTCTTTTCAACCCTCGATTTGATTAGTCGTTCCACTTCATATTTGATTCCGACCCTCGTTAGGTTGATAAATATTCTTTGTAGGACTGTCTTTATCATAACCTATTTTTGTTCTTAGGCGATAGCGATCGATATTGTTCAACAGCGTGTCACGGTTTGAATTCCTTTCCTATGCTCACGACATAATGCTGTATCCGTTTATTGAATTTATCCGTCGATGCGTTCTACCGTAAAGCGTTTTCCGCCGTAACCGCAAATTCAATATCACATACATTTTCGTTCTATCTATTTTAACACTTCCTTCCAGCTATCTTTGTAAAGTAGCACTTCGTCAAAATCGACCAGATCTGCTCTGTTTTCTTGGAACGATACTCAAGGCGTTAAGGAAACATTTTTATCTGTTCAACTAAATCATAAAAATAGCAATATAGATAGTCTAGTTTAAGTTACCTGCACACTCTTACAATGCAGAATAATCACCACACTCGCTGATCACCCCATAGGTTCCTTGCCAAATTTATGCTTATATTCGGGCGTGGTGTCCTAACGCTATCCATATATATATATATATATATATTGTTAAATAGAAGACCTCCAATTTTTAGCGGTCCGGGTCTGGATATGTCGCTCTGCTCGTGTGTTGCCTCACGCTTTTTATATTATGCTTTATCGTGGCTCTCGCACGTTAATATTTATTCTATATACCATACCGCCACATTTGGAAAATATGATCATACAAGATTGTACTAAGCAAATGCTGTAATGACTTTAATGTCGACCGTGGGTTCCAGCCATAATAAAAATATAATACAATGTTCAATGGACTTTATAGTATTTAGTGCTGATTGCATAATCTATAACACATGCATATCGATCGAATTTGTCTTTGTTTCGATCCTATGTGTTGCCATACACTTTGCTTGCGGCCTACTAGACCTGGTAGGTCGTGCTTTCTCACCATCCACCCGATTAAAAGCATAACATATTTAATTTAAATCCTGGTCCGAACTTGGCGGATCGTTCCACTTGCTTTATTGCATACGATGTCAAAAAAAGCAGAAGTATTATAATATTGTTCGTAAAGTCTGAGACACTTAAGCGATCAAGTAAGTAAAGTAAAGATCGATTAGGAATTCCGTATTTTCTTGAATTATCGGGTGAATGACATGGTGATAAACAATAGCTAGAATTAAAACGGATATGTCGCTTGTACGTTGCCGTGGGGATAAACTACGATTACATAATTTTCCTTTGTCTGTTCCACTCTTGATGCACACATTTAAGTAACGTTGCGCCTTTCGATACACTCCTCGCCAATAAAGCATTGCCCTGATCTGCTAAGACATGCCGTTCATACATAAATAGCCCCCTATTAAGATCGTATGTGAGTGATGCAAATAGGTTTGCTTTAACAGCTTTGGGACCACGATTCGAACCGACTACGTGAGGGTTTCAGCATTGTATCTTCTTTAGAAAATAAACAAACTCTCATAACATACTTAAGGTCAGGCCTCATCCGGGCAAAAATCTTTGCCTCCCGTGGTATCAGTTTCTCTACCTCTACGGTCAAATAGATATTGAAGTCTTATGGTTTACTTTCTTTTACCAACACCTGATGTACACTCTCTATCTGTATCTGTTGCAGGATACCTACTTAAAAGATGGCAGTTGATAAGTTCTACTTGCGGTTGATAAATTAATCGCAGCCATTTCAACCATAGGTTACATATTTCGTGGTATAAACATTTTATCCAACTTTTTGGAGGTGATCAAATCTGGCAAGGCATTATCTTCTAAAACCATTAAACCCTTTATTAATCCATCATCGATAGCGACCTGTCTGCATTTTAATTTCAGTCGAATTTGACATCGATGATATCATGAAATGGCCATGCCTGAAGTTTTTTACTACGTTAAGTCGCAGCAATTAGTAATTGAATGCTACTAAATCGAATCTGTATACGCATATGCTTCTTCACCTTCTGTTTATTGTGCATGTGATCCCCCGCCTTTCAATTTAGTTGGCTAGCATAAAAGGCAATTCGTAAGCCCATTTTTCTAATGAGTTTACATTCTAACCAGTGACGAACGAAGAAGCTACCTCTAGGATCGACAATTCAGGCAATTTTATGTATGCTCGCGCTTCAACCATCACCCTTCCTCGATACCCTTACTTTATGACCGAGATTTGCTAGACTTAATTTACTCATTTTCTACAACCATATGTGGTGACACACTTATCGTTTTCCTTGGCTCTTTTACTGAGACCATAGCGATCAACAATTCGTCCACATCCTCCCAAATGTTAGTACTGGCAGCCAACATGTTAAGCATATCACACTAGCCCGTCTAAAGATTGGCGTACCTCTTGAGCCTAATTTAAGTAACGCGGCCTACCTGTTAAATCCTTCATTGAAGTCGGATGAAGCTAATTATAAAGTTGACGTTGAATATCGCGTATCACTATGAATTCTCGTGAGAAGCATTATGTTTCAGATATTTAGTATTTGGAGTAGTGGACACATTTCATTGTCGGCCGTTCCGTTACCAACATCTTTGGTCTTGCGCGTGAGACATAAACAAAAGAGGCCAGTACATGCCTTCATGCCATTTAAGTGACATGAATGATACTAATCATTTGCTGGCATATACCACGATCACAGGCGGTCCATCTGGAATAGTGTATTTTAGGATGAGCGTCCCATCTGTTTGTTTACTCGAAACACGAACATGCGACCTATGCTTTTCCTAGCAACTTATACAAATAAAGTCTCGGTTAGACTATATTCGATTCATATTCGCATGTGTACCCAACTTGGGCGAGATCCCAATCCGGCGCAACATCACGTAATAACATCTCAGCCTGATAGTCGAATTATTCTGATGGAAATCTCTCTCGTGCAGCGAAAACAACACGGATTTATGAATCGCTAAAACTAAGAGAATTAGACTGAAGTACTGAAGACTCTACAAAATGTTTGCATTGATTGTTGCGTGTGAGGAACGATTTCGTCGATATTGATCCTATATTCTTTGTAGCCCCTTTTATATCAGCATATGTGACTTGATGGCCTATATGATCCACATTACGGCGCCTTTTCTTCGTAAGAAACATAAAGTTATAGGTATTGACATATTTAAATAATAATAAATTTGTTTATTTAGATCATAAGGGACTCTTACGGCTTGGAAGGTGTCAATGTTTTGTCTACGTAATTTATTGACTCAAAATACATTACCTCATTTACGTATCAATTTATACATCAAGTAAACATTAATTAGTTGTAATGGTAAGCAGCGATCGCGTCTGGGGTTAAAATGATCTCCAAACTACAAAAATACGTTGTATAATAACCGCTACTTGATTAAAATAATAATTCATATAACTAAAAAGCATTATTTAACCATATTACCATAAGCATTTGCGTAATGAAGGCAAAAAATTCATTTGCTACTTCCGTTCCTTAACCCCTCAAAAAAATACTCTCCGTACCAAGATGAGAATACCACACAGCATCATCCATATTATCGAACAAATTAATGAATTTAGGTATACTACACAATTATTGTTGGTAATAATTTAATTAACCTATTATCGATGCCCAGTTTGATACCCTTGACTTTTTTAATAAATCACACGATTAGATAAGCAAAGGAAGGTGTTAGGATGCCGAAATGTTTTGCTTGAACAGATTAAATAATCAGATTAAACGTCATCTCTTGAATTTGGAAGCCATTAGTCTAATTTTATGCGGGATTGGGCCAACCACCATCACATCATCAATAATATCGCAGAGTAGCCCACGTACAGCTAGATATAGCGCATTTCTCTTGCCAATTGGTCGACGTAGATTTTTCCAGATTAATCATCTTAAATTCTATGACCATTCGACAGTAGTGCTCTCATTTCTCTAACTTTACTATCGACAACATGATCACTGCCAATGGTTAAACTTTTTCCAGTGGAAACACCACTATAAAATCAGCATCGTCGTTATTATAAATTACCGCAGTAGTGGTGTATATACAACCGTGTCAAACATGTATTTTTATACTTCTTTCCCTTATATTTATGATTAAATCGAGCTTTTGCACCATTCGATCGAGTTATTCTTGCAACATAATGTCTGAAACCGTAATACCGACTGGGTTATAGTTAGTACGTTCTTGAACCCCTACACTATACTTCATTGATCATCGTTTTTTTGACCGGCTTGACATCATCGAATTTTTAACTTGATAGACCACGGCCGACGATAACCCTCAAATACTCTTTACTCGTGTGGATCAACAGAGATTTTCTTGATGACCTGGTGATCGTTCATGTTGGACGGTTTTTGCAAGTATCCATTGTCGAATGAGATTGTTTTTGGCTGATGGCTGGACC
Organism: Hyaloperonospora brassicae; assembly: GCA_947650285.1. NCBI lineage: Eukaryota > Oomycota > Peronosporomycetes > Peronosporales > Peronosporaceae > Hyaloperonospora > Hyaloperonospora brassicae. The sequence continues at coordinate 20,602 of CANTFL010000518.1, read as the reverse complement.
GTCGCGTCCGCCACAACATACAACCATATTTTGGTCTGGCTAATTAGTGGACTGTATATGTAACAAGTCCACCTCGTCCGGATATTCATCCTCCATGGCATTCGAGTCGCAAAAATGCTCTCTTCAACCGGTTTAAGTATATCGATTCTCTCATTTTTTTTATATAAATTGATTTCCACCGGCAATTTTACCATCTTCTTTCTTCAAAAACCCGTCAATTTTTTGTTGCCACACAAATTTTGAAGATATCGATCAAATTTTCCTTGTTTTATACACGACTTGGCTGTGGTGATGTGGGCTCTTAATACGGTTTGGTGGGAAGCACCACACTCATTGTGCCGTACAGCCGACTAACGATAGAGATTTCTTTGACGCTATGTAATTATCTTGACTCACCGTTTGTACCCGCCGGTTGGCTTTTTACACTTTCCCGTAGACGTCAAGTAGATGTGCAAGTGTTATTACTTGACAGATCTAGGATTGGGAAGGACCCGAGTGGGAATGCATCACTTAATAAGCCTGTAGGTGGCCACTTGATCAAATCGGACGAGCGTAAACTTATAAACAATATCTTTAAGAAGTCTGTCGCTCATGGCTTTTCCTTGTTAATTTAAAGAAACGAAATTCTTGGACATTGCTAGTGTCCCTGATAACGGATTCGGGAGGCCGCGTTCAGAAACAGATCCTGGAGCACGGTCGATACTCGCAAACCTACAGGCCAAATACTTTCTTGGCTTCTTTTGTAATGATCTTGCTACGCAACTAAGTTTAATGGGGAGAAAAATGTATTTCTTTTCCGGAAAAGCAGGCAGAATTTCCGAGTTGTTTTAAGCACGAAGAAGATATACCATATAGAGCGCAAACTGAATAGAGTCTGATGTAGTCCTATTATGTAAATAGTTTACAATATTCATATATCCTGCTCTGACTCAATCTTGAACTGCTAAAGAATAGTCAGGCCTTGACCCACTGTGCACCATAATGGTGGTCCGAGGTCTTCATTGCGGCATCGGGGTGTATCGATGAAGGGCCGTGGCCGCTAATGCGGGACCATCATCTACTCTTTTAGCTACCTTTCCATTGCTATCCTGTCGATGATTTTCTTTCATAAGTCTTGCACATTCTTCCCCTCAAGAGTGCCGTTGCCTTCATGACCCCTTCTCCTTAGACCCATTTCCCTGAGGGGTGGCCTCTTGTGATAGATAGGGCGGTATAAAGATTTAAAAACAGGTGTAGGCCCTTGAGTGTGCTTTCACAAATTTACTGATATCTATACAAACACGATTAGGTTCGGCCTATGCTGGAGGGGCGCATCACTAACGACCATGAGGAAATTGATACAATCGTCACATGAGCCGATCGCCTTCGAATGGTCGTTTTGGCTCGTCCCTGCTTACTCAGCTACTTCAACAATTGTCTTATTTTTACAAATTAACCCGTTCTCCTCTACTCGTATCGCTAGCTCTGCTCAGTCGTATAGTAAAGTTTACTGCGGCCGATTGTTTGAACTTACCAGGGCAGATTCATAAGTCCAATATAGTAATCAAGTGCTGGATTTTGTCGGCACTTGTTGGGCTCGTGAGGTTACCGACGGCACTATCATATGGTTCGTCCATGTGAAGGTTTTTTAATTCTTATCAGTCTGATCGCGCATGAAGTCTCAATGCAGTTCGATGTTGACTGAGTTTCAGCTGAAACTTAAGAAAATATATCTTCTGCGTCATTACGCACGAGATTTCAGCGCTAATGTTCATCGCAATTATCGTGTTTGTCTTTACACTGTTTATTTAACTATGTTGCTAAGCGAAGTTGCTTACATAGCTGCCTAAAACATTGCAATTTACTCTACTTCATCGTGCATGGTGCACACTTTTTTTACCGAGATCGCAATGACACCGGGCCACCTGCAAGATTACAATCCACACTGGTCGCCTGCCGGGATATATTCCCCATTCGCTGTTGCTCAATCCGTCAATGACGATATTACTCGCATACCCATACTGGTGATTGGTTAAATCTTTATTTAAATTGATTGCTAGATAGCGAAGTACTGGCTTCAAGGCTTCAACATACTTAAAGCTCGGACGATAAACGAAATGACTGAGCAAATCGACTACATCTTATATATCTGGTCGAGTCGACGTTGCTTGATACATCACCAAATCAAACGTCTCTTGATACGGACATTGAACCCTCGCGTCGCCTCTTTTTAATTTTTCATGCAAGAGCTGCGTCGTACATTACACCGGATCACCACTATTATGTGCTTTAATTAGTCAAATTTCTCGTGCACTTCACCTAAATATTTGTTTTTTCGCAAATTGAAGCTCGTATGGATCCGGATCACCGACCGCTACGGACCAGGATACCAGTACGGAGCCAACTTTCACGGATAACAGTTGAGATAAGAAACCTGCTAGGTCAATACACGAGAAAGAGGAAGGGTAAACGACTAATGCAAAGACTCTGGTAGTAGAAAGAGTAACACCATTATGTAACATAATGAAGCCAAGTAGCTCTTCTTCTCTGATTTGTCCTAACTTGATTATACTGATATAAAATGATGTATGGTGACGTCTTTTCATACCTATTCCGCGCGTCTAGCAGCAATTGGTGGGTTAATATTATCACAAAATTTATATGTGAGTAGACCCTTTGGTCACTGCAACAGTACCACCAAATTGTGATTGTGTAATGAGAGTTCTATGACTTAGTATTGTCTATTTTTATAAATATATTAAATTAGATAATATCATCTAACACGTTCACTTCGTTATAATAGATTTATAGTAGGCTTCGATTAACTATGCCATAGTGATTTCTCTTAGTATATCAACCTCTTAAAATAAGGATTCACGATCTGTTTCCGATCAATCAAGCTTGTCGTAATGTTCACTATATTGTCATTTATACGATTACTCTATGAAGATTGCAGTCTTAATATCGTCTTGAGTCAGACTTAAGTCAGACTGATCCTCAGCCCCTCATTTCGGGCACACCACTTTGCCGAACGTCCTCCTACGCGCCCCAATTGGGGTGGTATGTCTCAGGCATGCTTCTAGTGCAGCTCCACATCGCGTAGGCGGTAGAAACGGGGAGGTTTACGACAGGCGGCGCCCCCGCGCCACGTGTCATTGCTCGGGCCCATGTACAAGCCCATGCAAGGTATAACGCTAGCGGTCATGTCGAGTTTCTTCGCGACGTGTGCCATCCATTTGGCGTATGTTCACTTCTGAAGAGTGCCCGTCGAGCGGCTGAAGATAAAAACAAAACGAATATTTAAACATCTCACACTAGACTACATCAGCCCAGCAGGTTTACTAAGAGCTTCACCGCAGATAGCCAGCACCACACAACCAAATGACTGGTTTGAGCGCGGGCGTTACTAGTAAGGCGTAGAACTGTCAAACCTTCTCGCACATTATATTCTGTAACATAGCCAGTAATGGATGCATCTTTTTAGACTGGCGCTAAGAAGACACAGCTTGTTCAGGTTCAACGTTGACAGCAGTTCCGCGGGACACGCGTTCCGACTGCATTCACTGATGCAAAGCTCATATAAAAGGATTATGATCACGGCTAGATACACCAATATACAATCAACAGACGGAGATTATCTCAGAGACAACTTGTTTTCGTTTAAAAAAGGTCACCGTAGAATGCTAAGATGCACTAAGATTGGTGTCGCCTTGGACTCGATCGATAGCTCATTCACGCAACTTGTTAGGGAGCGCTATTGAAGTATTTATTGCAGACGTCTACGCAAATGCAATTGTTCTTCTTTAGATCGAATGTGTGGCAGGTGAGGGTGTAGTTTGGGCCGCATTGACAATCCACGAAGATCACAGACTGACTAAAGGCCGTGGAGGCGGTGACGGCAGCAATTCCGATCATCACGGAAGTCTTGATGTTCATTATTTGCGAGAAAACAAGATCGTTTTCTGTGGGCTTGGCTTGGTAAATTGATAAATGATAGAATAAATCGTGATATTTATTAGTTGATTCTGCTGCACAAGTAATCGATATTAAGTGAATAGATAGGGACTTCACGCAAGCCATTCAATGTAGAAGATGTGCATGATCGCATAAACACATGTCCAGCATGACGCAAACAAGAATAGAAGAAGAAGTAAATTGTGACTAGTCGAATTTGCGAACGTGCAATCGATTCAGCTCTCATGGATGGCAATCCGCAAGATCCAGTAGCGTTGCACGCAGCGTAACCTTGCGACAGGATGGGGCATCGATACATTCTGTTTAATAAAACTATTATATATTTCATCACGACCACCATATATGCAATAGACAAGCAAATTCGAGGTCTAATGTGCGCAATCACTTGGCTATGCGATATCGAACTTGAGCGAGCTCGCAAACGTCGTCTTGACGGCCTCGTACCACTTTGCATTGCGACGAGTACTTGTCGCTATAGGCGCATAAAGATTGCACTGTAAGACAACAATGCTAAGATTTGTCTTCGTTGGCATAGGCCATCATCGTCGCAAGCTATTCCTATTGACGCATCTGGACTTTGTAGTTTTGCTTTTAACTGGAAATCAATCGGTATGAAGCACTAAGGATTTTCCGTAGGAAACCGAAATACACAAGACGATTTTACCACGTCATATGCCTGCTGACATCAAATTTATTGGCGAGAGAGTTGATGAGATGTTACCGCTCAATACGTGTTTATTTGGAGCTGGCATGGCATCGTTTTCGTTCCATTTTTTTTCAGATTCTTAAAAATCCCTACTAATTAGAGTCGGTGCAAAAAGTGTTTAATCAGATATTTTCCGGCTTCTGAAAGTCGTGCTAAGGAAATTCTTGACTCCTGAAAACACTACATTCAATAATTGCACGACCTTCCTTCACCCCTAGTTAATACGAGACTCAATCGAAAATTGGAAACAAATTGTATTGGTTAGAGAGGGATCCTCGGCGCCGACCATTAGAAACTAGAAGGGTCCCTTTTTCTTATTTAGAAACTTAGCCCCCGGTATATTTAATTCCTTCAATGCCCAGTTACAACCCTAGCGGTCAAACATTGAAGATTTTTACAACCTATAAAGCAGGCAGTGGTAAGTACTGCAGTGACACTGAGAGCGACGTCGATGAAAATGAGGCGACGTTGACCGTTGGTTAGAGTATCGACCCATTACATATAGAACCATGACAAAATCGGGGATTCGATATTTAAACCAAAACATGATGTATCGACCAGAAATAATCGGTTTTTTCACCACTGGTTTTCGTAGGCCGACAGTGGCACATAATTATGGTCATGTTTACGGCAAATGTCACGGGGAGAGACATTGCTTTTAGACGTATAAGCGGTCTTTATACTCAATGAATCAGAATAAATACAGTAGGCTTGGCTTAGCACAAGAAAGCTAACGAAGGATCAAGCAAAAATATTTACCTCGGAATTCATCCAGATCAAGGACTACTGCCCACACGTCCGTAATCAATGTCCTACCCCTTGACTTTTGCCGAAAACATGACAATTATCCCGTACCAACACCGGCCAGCCAAAAACCCGTATTGGACCGCGTCATCTTATCAAAAAGAGGTCGAGCTACTGTAATGCACGTTCGTTTTACAAATTTTCACGGTTCAGCTCAAGCCAATCTTTTCTAACCCCATCGGTGGCGGCCGATTCGGACGGAATCCTCCTCTACCCTATGGGAGCCGAAGATGTAACGGGGCACACCCTTGCGTGAACTTAACGCAAGGAGTTTCGGTGCCCCGACAGACGTACACGTGGCAAGCGAGGAAGCGTAGGTAAGGTAAAAGCAGAACTGTTATAATAATATAATTAAGTCTTTTAACTACTGTCTCTCGGTTTGACTTAGCTTAACTATACGAATATAACTGGGTGTATGGTGACGTCTCGTCACCACTCATTGCGCGCGTCTTGCGGCGATTGGTGGGTTGATATCATCACGATATCAACCAATGAACAGACTCTTTGGTCGACCCTTCAATATCACCACTATTGGTGATATTGTTTAAAGAATATCCAACTTTATATTCTTTAATGTCACTTTCTTTAAAGTGACAATTTCATGTAACGGTCTGCCCCGTTACATCGACACTTTCGGCGCGGCAATAAAGGATCTGGAATTAAAGTGCCTCGAGAGTGTCGAGAAGTCCCTGGGCATGCGCGTCGGGTACAATGAATCGCACGGATACATCGTTGACCAAGAGCATATGATCACGGACTTGCATCTCAATAATTGACTGGAGGAGGCGAACGCGGTGCGGTCACCAGTCGGCGACGAAAAGTAGATCGATTCAGATAGCGCCATCGCACAGCCGTTTCTAGCGCGAGGACCAGGTACTGCACGGCAACCGACAATCAAGAGCTACTAGAGCCTCGTTAAGAGCCTCCTGTGGGTTTTAAGATGCAGCCACTAGAATTCGCGTACGCAATACACCGCGTGACGGTAAGCAGCCACGCGCCACGCGCCAAGCGACGAAGACACGAAGCTTCCGCGACGAGTGCCGGGATACTTCGCAGGTACGGCTGCGCTGAAACGGCATATAGGCGACGTATCGAGCGGCAACGAATTATAGCTCATTGGCTACACCGACGCAAATTTCGCGCCCGACAAGGCTACGTGAAACTCGATCAGCGGTGCGGTGCTGCTCGTCGACGGATGTTTGTAGAGTGGCAAGACAAGCAAAATGCATCAGTCGCACTCTCCACTGCGGAGGGCCGCTTCCGTCGAAGTGGGGTGGGCGCGAAGGGGCTTCTGGGAGTAAAAATGTATCGCAAGAGATAAATGTTGGCGAGAAGCTGCCGATACAAATGATGGTGGACAACCAAGCGGCGGTTAAGCAGATCGACAACGACGCCAAGTCAAGCGCACAGAAGCATGTCGACATGAAGATGAAAATCGTACATATACGAACTTCGAGGGCATCGTAAATCTCGAGTTCATTGCGACCAACGAGATGATCGCGGATATACTGACAAAGAGAGTCCCGGCGCCGAGGGTTGCTGAACTACGAGAGATGATGGGATTGTGAATAGCGCGGTGCCGCGGGAGGAGAGTGTTAAAAGTGAAGATTCGGCACCTGATGAGAAGGGTGGATAAGCTGTGCGGAAGACTGATGGCAGAGACGGTGTGCTGTCTGAGCAGTTCTAACGATAGTGTAGAGCGACCGTACGCATCGTATAGTGAGATTAATAGTATATTTGTGAGGATTGCAATCACACAATAAAACAGTCTGAAAACCCTATCGACCACGCACTCGGTCTTACTTTGGACGCGGATGAAAATTCAACATTAATTAAAGATTTGTCTACGCTTGAGCAAAAGTTCCTCCTTCGTACTCAAGACTGATGTATAGTATAGCAGACGATGATCGATAATATAGGCAAATAAACGTAAAAATGACTTGCTAGCGCACACCGCTAGCATCTCTCATCAATGCTCAGCCGCAGCCGATAAAAACGGCCAAAAAAACGGTCTGCACGTTCAATTTGTCGCACAAAAATTATGGGTTGATGAACAGTACGTCAGTGTCGAATCTATACACAAAATCGAGCCATGTGCAGCAGCAATCCCCTCTAACTTCGCTTATAACCGCGCAACATTACGCTACGGAATATCGATCTGGCGGTTGTTTTGTAGGGCGCAGCTATGCAGCGCAAGAGACGCTTCCAACGTCTCTACACCTTAAGAGACGCATACCGACGCCATTCTCGACGCTTGATGGCAACATACCATCAGCGGTTTCGATATTTCTGTACGGGTCGCATAAGTGCCTTATTTCAGTTTCTTATCCTACAGATAGCTTAGATTCGTCGGTATCATTTTTATCTTTTACTCGACGTTATTTGAAAAGCACGCAACTTCAACTACTTACATTTAAATCTTTTGTTTTTCTCGATTTGAGAGCACAACTCTTTGTCCAGTATTTGATACTGGTACAGATATCGATATAGAACTTCAATTTCTTGACTTCCAATCGATTCTGTTCTTCCTCGTGCTGAGAACGCAGCTCTATCTGCTTCAAATTTGGTTTTTCGGATTCTTCATGGTCAAACACGCACCTCCAGGCGCCCGGTTTCCAGATCTTAATATCTCACTTCTGGTTGAGTACGCAGGGTCGTCTGATCATTCGTTACACTCTCCTACCTCTCTCTATACCGCAGACTTTTTTTCACTGCTTAATTTATACTTATAGCTGCTGCAGGTCACATCGTTTTATTTTGCGGAGAGCGCCTGCGTATCTGCAGGAATTCTTGCTCGCTAATATCAAATAGTCGCATCGCCTAGCTGTCGATTCTTATTTCGCTGAAGACGACAATAGTTCTTTACCCGTAGCATTTGTGGTGGTGGTAGTTGTGAGTTCTAACGTCACCATTCTCAATCGCGTACTTCTATTGTAGCGCGCGGATTTTAAAAATTTCTGATGTGATCTCGCCTCTCCACTGGCGCCTAGACGACCAACTATCGAAATGAGTACTTCAATTACTTTCTTGGTTCCTTTCTTCCCTTGTGTACTTGTCGTTATAGAAGTCTCACTTTTCTCGGTGGACTCTTGTCGATGCTAAACTTGACCGTGCTTTGTATGGGGGGATTGCGTGGAAATCTTCACACGATCATACCTTACTTTTTTAATACATGAGACGGGCTACCAAAATCTCAATTAGATCGCCTTTTGACAATTTGTAGACCTTGATCTTCTTGACCTTCTGACCACTCAAGCCGTCTCGCGATTTTTTTGATAACCCTTGCTTTCTTGCTGCGCCCTATCGCAGCTGTCTCGGTTTTTGAAATAGTCCTACACGCACCTGGCCAAACAATCCAGGTGAGACAATCGTATCGACAAAAGGCTCAACTCCGCGGTTCGTCAGGAGGCCAAATATCCAGCCCGGAAGAGATGACACGTTTCATTAAAAGTATATTGATACTCTATTTGATGAAAGATTACCATTCCACTTAAACATACTACTTAGATTATATTTTCAAATACTCACGCCAATTGTAGTTTAATAAATCAGTATATACCTGGAACATATTCGGCTCCTTGATCTATTCCTTACCCTTGGCCCATATCATATCTTTTTTGGGATGGTTAGATCCGATCTCTCTCTCCGATCGGATCAACTCCCGGATCGGATCCGATTTTCATGATCCTCCTATACAAACTCCCTACCTGATTCGGGTATCAGAAAAACTTTACTTCTGCGCATTCTATACACCTTTCTACGATCCACTTCCTAACAAATTTCCTCTGTACCATTAGCTGGTGGGCAGCGTCAATCTAGCCGTATTTCTTTATTATCGCAGTTTCTTCATGGAGCCTTCCTCTAATTGTTATCTCCATAGATATCTGTGTTGATGTCCTCCTTCTTGGCCGAAGTGGTATCTTCCTTCACACCAACACCTCAATCAGATCCGTCGGTCGCTATCTCGATGTCGACGGATCCGGATTCGACTGGCATTACACGGGTAGATCTAGGTATCAACTTCCAATTTCCCGAGTCAGCCCACATGTGACAACAAGTCGTCGGGATCTGAAGGATCTGCTGCTCACCCGTTTTGATTAAATCGACACCCAGCAAGCCACTTTGGAGCAGAATGCATTATTAAGGGAACGTTTACCCGATAGACGGACCCGCAATTAAATTGATAGGGGCTTACAGGATCTGGACACGTTCGCGACACCATACGCGACACCATACGCGACATACGTGCAATAACTTCATGAAATTTCGCGTCGGGACCGTTGAGAGACAATCATCGATGAATGAAAATTCTTCATTAGCTTAGTGAACGTCTTAATAAACCGCAAGCAATCGCGTTATTCATATCTGAACTCCACGAGGTCAAGGTCAAGCATTGAATCGTAGAGGATAAATTTCGGCGGGCTCTGGCATCGTTGGAGTAGACACTGCCCTCCACAGCGGCAAATATAAATGTATCAGTCAATCCCATTCTAAAAAGCTTCGCAATATGAAACGTAGAGCATCCAAGTACAACAGACGGTGCTCGAATCATAAGCAAAAAATTGTAGCCTACGAGATCGCGCAGCAGCTACTCATCCTAATTTTCCCGCATCGAGAGCGATATCCGCATTAATATCGCTAATACCACCCAGCGAAATTATTAAGCCACGATCCAGGATGCGAGACATAAACGATTTCGTGTCCTGTTTACCCACCTAAAGAACGAGCGAGTTCAAGACATACGTGATCGAAATTTCGTTCCTGATTCCATAACCAGCTGGCTTTCGGGTTTTTTCGGCAACTGATTATTTTGCCGGGTCCTCGGCTGCTGTCGTAACCTCATTCATACCTCCTTAGAAGCGTCTTCGAACTAAAACGTCTAAGTATTAGTTTAAAATCTTTGTTTAGCATGCGTCTCCGTGAGAAAAACCTCATCGGATCCATTTGCCGCTAAGTCCACAAAACCGTCGATTGACACTTATGTCACCGCTGGGTCCCATCGAGTTTCCAGTAAGTCTGGTCTTCACTTAAGCCCACGCGACGGCCTCCGGCTCCAGGTGAGCATAGATTTCGTGTCTTTCCATCTGAAAGTCGTGCAGCAAGGATACTGGCAGATCTTCTGGGGCTGGCAACATTGTAGCACCAACGCGATCTCGATCTGCAGTAGGTCGTTTCACCGCGACAGTCGCTGCTTCGGATGTGGCCCAGTCGTCTATCGTCATGGACTTTCCCAGTCCGGACTCATCACACGCTATACCGAACCTGCTACCTCCAGCGACTACCGCCAAGGTTTCTATGGTGGATCTAGTACAGGAAGACTCCACTGATTCCGATAGCCCGGTCAGTATACGTGACGAAGATAGCAACTCAGTCCATGCTCTCCTTCTCCCGACGGTTATAAAAATTCCAAACCGACCAAGATTCTCCGCATCCAGTGGATCCCGCGTTATCGTGAGCGCGTCCACAGGTTTAACGATCAAGTCACATCATGGTCGGCAAGGCGAGATATTCCTTCATTCCGAAGCTGGACTTGTATCTATTTAAACAATTATACTAATCTAAACTAGCATCCATTCTTAATGATCTGGGTTCAAAAATTCTCAACGGTCGACACCGAATAGGTACCTGGATTGCTCACTTTGCTCTGATCATGTCCTAATAGGCCCAAGCGACCTGGTCGATACGATAGAAACCGGTCAAGTCGATCTCGTCCGAGCCGGTGGGGAGGTCCCACACTCTGCTCGACTTTGACTTAGGCATCGTCGGCCGCGAAGTGCAGGATTTATAGAGCTCTAATAACTTTCGACTAGCGACCACGCGATTTTGATCTGGCAAAATATTGCCGTCAGTGCAAGAGCAGACGAGCCCACGCCAGTCTCCGCTGAAAAGCGAATTTTAGATTATATTACACGGAATGGTTTTCGAGCGCTGCGATCTAGACGTCTTGCTGGACGCTCGATTTCTACAATATGAAAGGGAGAAATAGAGATGCAATTGGAGTCTATTCTTTGTTGCAAGCGTCTAAACACCACGACACCTTCTACGGTGGTGTCGATCATGGATTCCGCCGACCCTTGACGCAACCAATGTTGTAAATCGTCGCCCCAAATTTTTAGACCCTTGATTCCACGTCCACCAGGCAAATTCTAACACTCGTGGTCTATGGAGGTCTTAAGTAAGCTCCTTCAACACAATTTCCTTATATTTTCTGTAGACATGTCTCCCAATCGCCTTATTGTTTTTTCCTTTTGTCGCGCAACGGGTTCGGAACGCCTCGATCGTCTTACTCTAATAACATATTTATTATTAGCTATTCTGTGTAGATCGGCCGACACATTACTTTTTCCCTTCAGCAATCCTATAAATTTTGATCCTGCCATTTAACTTCATTGTATTGCACCATATCTAATCGATTTTACTGGCACAAATGCGATCAAAGCTATTATCAAAGAGCTGTAATGTACTCAATCTTTTTCATTCAATACGTATCACTATATCCGTTCCAATAGACCAAAATATGTCGATATACTCGTCCAAATATGTCTTTCGGACCGGTTCCCACTTCTGCGATTCCATTTACTTCAAGATTACTATCATCTGATTTATCTTTTTTGCTAACTGTTCATTCTGGTACGATTGTTTCGTCAGAATTAACCGGTTATCACCCTCGTTACCCTCAATGTGTTAGCCGGGCGATCGGTGAAGATCCTTCTTCTTTTCAACGCCGATACATACGCTACCGGAAATAATTTGCAAGATAAGCCGGCGATTTCCACAAATCAGCATGTTAGGAAAGCCTTTGTCACATAAGCGCCAGCTTTCGAGCGTATCTTACTTTTGATTGAATTAGATATATCCACTCTTACACTCCAATCTGTATGCTCGTAGACGCCAGATTGCAGTCACTCCAATCTGTATCTCGTAGACGCCAGATCTGCTTTGTGTCGGTCAGCCCAATCCTTTATCGCATCCTCGAGACGATCACTTCCGGTGGCTTTAGCGCGTTGATACTGCCGTTGTATGGTATCCCGACATTTACGCGGACCCTGATCTCGTAACTTAGTGCTTGCAAGGTGTAAACCGCTTCCAGGGTAGATTTAGGGGACCCATACGTAGTTCAAATTAATAGGGATGTCTCTTCGTACTCGGTCCTTTGCTGTTTTCATCTCAAATGTTATCATTTCCGCGTACTCGTACTATCATCTTCCATTCACATATGTGACATACATCCTTAGCGCTCTCGTCAAAGATTTCACCATTATTTCGGCCGTTCCATTTGCCTGTGGTCTATGCGTCATAGCTAATTGCTGCTTCTTTCTTCCAATTTTGGTATAATTTTAAATAACATATACATAACGCCTGGTTATCTTAAATGACGGATCACTTAACTTGCGCCAAACCGCCTGAACACACACTCTTCACAACTTTAGGCGATATTTTGACCGGATCGGGATCGGCATACCTTGCCAATGTCACAGCCGTATAATTGTTTTACCCACATAAAAGCTCGGTATTAACTTTAAAATTGTTATCGAGTAGAGACGAAATGCGATCGATGACAATTACTTGAAAATGGTAGGAGGCCTAGCCATTCTCAGGCGATACTCGACTCTTGTTTAAAACTCCTTTTCACGTTTAGCAATCCTTACATTATTATGTAATCTATAAATTGTTAAACAGAAATTTATACTGAAAACAAGCACGGTCGTCTGGTTTGTACGGGAGATCTCTTTATGTCCGCCTTCCACACAGGTGTGACAATGGTGTAGGAAATCTTTCTGCAGCAATTTTGGTATCACCTGTCGCATCATTCTAGTACGACCATTCATTGAGATGGATCGGGAGGGAAAAAAATGACTTCGTCCACCTCTTTATCAGGCACAGTAAGGGCAGTCTTTTACGCTTTAATTGCACTCAACATAGTCAGATCCCTTTATGGACCTCGACTAGCATATCATACATGTTAGCTAATGGTTTGAACTCTTCGATAGATATGGCCGGAGACTGAATTTGCCACCCTTTAAAGAAGTATATATTTTGATCCTAGCGGATAGTCTTCTCTCAGTAGGTCAGTAGGTGTCCCTCAATAGAGCTGGCCGAAAGTGGACTTAAGGGAAAATTTACAAAAATCTTGTGCGCTCCTGGACTTTTCCTTTTTGTTCAGGGGTATAAGTTAACTGGACTTTACTACTCTCCTTGACGACATATTCGGGGAACCACTATATATATTGATATTATTAATGGGGTTGCTACTTGACGAACTTACAGGCCAAATACCACCTAGGTTTTCACTTGTAGTTGGTCTCGTGTAGCGGCTGTCTTCAACGAAGGGTCATTTTTATTATTGTTTCCACACCACGCAAGCAGACATACAAAGATCCACAGATCACGACGATGTGATGCTACATGAACTGCAAACGAAGTAGCATGCAAAATAGTTCTCATTTTCGACTTGTTCATTATATATTTGCCGTATGGTATTTTTATTAATTTTTTGAAACCAGTAGCACCTTATTCTTGAAGTGACGAAATCTTATAAAAGGAAATTGGTTCAACCTAAATATCTGAGCTCAACAGACGAGAAACCTGTCCAACTGATGAAAAACCAATATATTTTCTTAAATTTACCAATTTTCGTGAGAGAACGATTTCTTGATTAGTGACTGAGTTTTCCAGTGATAAATTGTCGTCGAATCATTTCCAAACCGATTTGACATAAATCTGCGAATAATTTCGTATTTATTAATTTTTAAAATTAATCTCATTTTAGGGTCAATTGAACTTCGTGTCCCCACACTCCTGCTACTAACTCCCTGGAGTACCATCCCTTGTTCCTATAAACCACTTATCGCTATATCTAAAAATCGGATTGGGACACTTCCACAACGCCGTATCATATTTAAGGCGCAAGACCGTTGGCCTTCGAACGCTTTATCTAGTTCATGTTTTTGCCACGAAAATTACGAGCTAGCCACAATTTTTTTTGACAATGAACTCCCCAAGCCTGAAACGCCGTGCCTCGATCCTCCACCCCATAAACTCGTGGCTTATGACTAAAGGTGTGCGCAGCATAATAAGTAAACACGTAAATGTGTTTTGAGCTATTCGGTCGTCTACGCACGGGGCGTTATAGTTATTTTATCAGATCAATTAAGCGGAGCCAAACCTGCCAGACAAGTAAAAAGAACGGTGGGGGTAATGTTTATTTTTTATTTCATGTCGCACAGCTTAGGTTGTCCCTCGCTGCTAAAAAATTCGCAAGCAAACACGACTTAACGTACCCTTCTAAAAAAGATACGACAAAGGTCGACATCCTCCGCATGGATAAAACCAAACCTCTTTACGGTGACGTAATTTTATTGTGATTAATAGGCTCGCCTTGCGTCTGCCACAACGGGTGGGTCATTTTAGCAAATACATGATCGCAAAAATCTTGTTATCTCAACTCTATCCTGTTTCCAAGACAAGCGGAAATCGGATGGGATACCCCGTTTCCGTGCTTGTAACCTTCCTCATCTTTCGTACTCGTCGGTAAGCCGGAAGCACTCTTCCACGTGAACTCGTATCGATGCTGAACTTGACCGTATGGGGGACGGGATGGTGGTGGTAAAAAAATTTCACCCAACCACGTATATACTTGTTGGGAACTCGGCATGAGTTACTCCGAATTTAACAAGATCTCCCTGCCCAAATGTAGCTCTTAGTTTTTTTAGCCTTGTGACTACTTGAGTTGTCTTGCAATTTTCCCTATGCGTCCATCGTAGTTAAAAGGTTTGGATATATCCAGTATTACTGGTTCAATTATTTATGAATTATCTTCTTGGTGGCCAGGCGATCATCTCAGACGTCGGGAGACCAAACATTCCTACCCGGAAAGAGGAAAACACTTGTGCACTTATAAGCAAATTCATTTAAATTTTATCGAATGTCATTCAATAATAGTGCAAGCCTACGACTAAGCCGTATTAGATCTTTAATGGATTACCACGTGTCTCCTCGTGTTGTTGAAATTTGGTTTTTCATCGTGTTTGGTGGTCACGCCAGATTGCCAGGACATTATCACCCAGATCACGAAACCAAAGATCATATTTACTAAACTCGCGTCATCTGATATTAAGTCTTGTAAGATCACGTCTTTCAAAAATCGTGATGTGCATAAACGCGTGGTCTAAGATCGCTTGTTTAAAGTTCGTGGTGTGGTTTAACCCAAAGTGTGACATACACCCATTTTGTAAAAACCGTACTTAGTCGTAGCTTTATCCTTTGTACAGACTTCTTGGCCTGCTTCACAATTAAATTGCTTTTTTTAGTTCATGATAAGCAGCGGCTATAACCTACGATCGTGTCGAATCAATTCTTTTGGTATTACAATGCTGCTGGAACAAGATTTATTACATCATTTTTACGCGGCGTCGGTGAATGTATGGACTGAGAGAATGATAAACGACGTCCATATACCATGGAATATCTCTGTGTAACATGCAAGCGACGTGACTGTCATCAAATTCTGGCTATGAATCATATTCCCTATCTGCCACGATAAATATGATAGGGAACACGAAGGCTCTGTTATGATTGACCTTTTCGCAGGCTTTGTGATCGCGAAAGCCATTTATTTCCGTACTGCCCAGACAAATGCAGAAAATAACTGAAGAATGCGTACTTATGCGGTTCCGATGCGAGCGAGGCAATACTTCATGATCTAAACCCTACTTTATGTTTTATTTTCCCCAAGCAATATATTTGATCCCAGGGCAGAAGGTCATTAAGGCGTACATACGGCAATCGAATGGTAAGTCGGAGTGACGGTGTAAAATAAGTCACGAGAAAACAAGATGTAATTGTGGCAAAGCGGTCACAAGTAAATCTCCTCGGGACTGGGATCGGCGAACCAAAGGTTCACACGCTCCAGTTAAGCCAAGAAAACTATGGATGGTGGATACAAGCTGGGATGGGTGGCTGGCAATAGCGTACTCAATCCCCAAGTGGACAGGATCGCCCAGCTTAAGATGGGGCTATAGGGTAGTCACACCCGTTTTGATTACGCAATCCGTCGTTAGACATGGCAATACAAGACCCTCGATCTCGTTGGAAGACCGCGATCCTAACCCAGGATCGCATGTCCGATCTCCAGCTGCGATCCGCTAACGGGATCACGATCCGCTAAGTGGGTACCCAAGCACGATCCGCTAGTAGGATCCCGATGATATCTTGGGTGGGCCACAAGAAGATACAACGGTGGATATACTGGGTGTGGACCACATAAATGCGAGGGGACGATCCTCCTGGAAAGGCGACGCGTATCATCTGGTTACGATATACGGATAGGCATCGGGATAGGGTTTAGGTTGGTTGGTTAAAATTAAACAGAGTTCAATTTACTTTCACAAGGCATACATTATCTCTTCCGGGTAGAATCTTTGGCCCCCCGTCGAATAAAGAGTCACGCTACAAGTCTACGCGAGAATCACACCTGGATTGTTTTGGCCAGGTGTGTTCAAGAACTCTCAAGCAACATCAACTGAGATCGGACGCAACAAGACACGTGAAGGCAAGGCGCAAGATTCGCGAGAAGGCTCGCGGATCAAGCTACCACATAGTGGACAAGGCGATCTCGTTGAGATCAGGGTAACTTATATCAGTACCCACGAGTACCCCGTGATCGCGTGAAGATTTCCGCACGATCACAACCCCATCTTCTAACACGGTCAAGTTTTCTTTCGACACGAGTCCACCTGGAAGAGTGCAACCCGCCCTACCGACGGGTACACAAGGTGAGGAAGGCATCACACACGGAATCGGAGTACCCCCTCCGTTAGTCGGTCGTCCGGGCGCCAGTGGAGAGTTGAGATCGACTCATTAATTGAGCGATTGCCACTCCACCACGGAATCCACGGACGATATCAGTGTCTTAGCCAATGAAGCCAAATTTGGTGTGAAGAAACTGAATGGAGTCAATTCCAATATATATTGTGTCGAGTCTGCTAAATTGAAGGGTTTGACCTTTGTCCTGGCACAATTATCAATCTTGTATCGACGTTGTAGGCAAGTAAAAACAACCTACAGCACCTGTAAAAGCTCCAGCCTAGCCCGAGATGGTTTATATATAGCTACAGTGTCGCGTAATTATCATGTCACTCCCAGGTGGTCCTTCATGCAGCGTCTGAAGCTACAGATTTTGATTTATAAGCGCTGGAAGATGCAATGCTGAACCATTTTCGACCCAGACAGACGTACGGCCTTGCTGAGCCAAATCACGGCTCTGTGATTCAGTTTAGCTCGCCGTTCATTTAATAACGAAAATCGAGTGCAATTAAGGAAAAGACACGGTGATTACTGCCAATGGCAAAATGAGTCGATACATATTCCAAGTAAAACACTGTGGGCCTTCGTTAAATAGTAAGCAACATCAAACTTTCACAGAGACATAACATGTTCACTCCCTGACTTCTTATCAATTTACCCCTTTCCCGCCTAATTCGATCTTTATTTACCGTATCTTTTTCCCAACCCCACTTGCACATATACGTAAATTTGAAAGACCATATTGAATCACACCAACAGAAATATTGGTACTAGAACCAAGTATAACTACTATGCAAAGAAAGGCGGATCTTGGCTTGCTTTCCATGTGTACGTGTTACAAAAGACAACGAAGAAGTACGAGTTTCATTGTTGCGTGATCTTACATCAAATTATGACAATCAAAGACCTCAACAACGATTGGCATCTAGCTATAGCAATTATGTTTGGCCCACAAACAGCACTAAGAGTCTGGTTGCGTACAAGGTACAAGTTGCTTAGTGGATGTTACTATCAACTTGACAAGATACGAATAAATGCAAGTAGCAGAAACTAATGTGTAGTCATCGGCATCTGTTATGAAATCTCCTCAAGCAAATATTTCAAAATCATCATTTCTGTTTGTTGCTTTGCTATATCCATTTTACATGCCCAAAAATAAGCATTAGGACTTCTGTGTAAGTGGCACATGACTAATTAAAAATTTCGCCATGTTGATCTGTACCATCGCAACTATACATATTATTTTGCATTGAACGATTACTTACAACGTTAAACGTTTAAATAGTAGTTATTTACCGGAAACTGTCTTCCGGTACACCACTGCCAACAATCGCAATCGTAGTAAATCTGATATTTGCGAGCACAAAATCGTAGGAAAAGGGTCTTCCACAAAGGTTTATTGAATGCGAGCTCAACCAGTTGCGCGTCTATCCAAATGTGGCACTTCGAACACACCCTGCGCTTAGTATCTTTTGTCGATCATGTCATGTGTCGCTGCCTGATATTGATACCGCACCGAACTTCTTTGACGCTGTACGTGTTTTGATTACTTAGTAGAAGAATTGGAGAAACCTGTGAGCTACAGAAGTGCCCGGCATTGACTCGGTGAACGCAATGTCTTTACCGATGTGGCTCTTGCACGTGCTTATAATTATCTTTCTGCTTTAAACAAACAAGTGCAGACTAAAACCGCATCATCTTGTTCATTCCTCATCGTTGCGAATAAAGTTGTAAGTTCGTCCATACGTTATTTGTAAGATCAACGATTGGGATTCACGCTTCTGTCACATTAAAGTTTTCTCTACACCTCGACTCATTTTGGTGTCCCACGTAGCAACTATCTGCCACATTCGTTTAAATCTCTACAGATAGGTTGCCCGACGCAGTTGTTGTGCCCAAAATTGACCGGGGAAAGCGTCAATATCGAATGTTTGCTCAGGTTCAGAACACGTCCGATCAGTCATGCACCTAGAATTCATTTGTGCAAGGGTGTACCGCTAAAAGTGAACCTCCGCTGCACACGAGTATTCTTGGAGATAACGATACTTGGGTTGAGAGCCGTGACCGAGTGGATTTTGGCGATGTCATGTGGCACTCTCTCTGTACACTACCGTTACTGTTCGCGTCATTACTAAATGATATGGCACCTTCCGAACAAGGCGATAAAGAAAAATGAAATTTGCTTTGTCTGATGATTATGGAGCCTCACACATATGCTACATAGCTTAAGTTTTACAAACAATTCAAGGCTCTGGCTGGCATACTATACTTGTAACGGGGCACGCTCTTGTTAAGATAAGTTAGCAAGGCCTTTTATTGATAACAATACAAGGGTGCGTACGCACGACGTCACGTATACGTTGTGTGAGCAAGCGCAACCAAGACAATACAGAACCCGAAAGCTCTGTATTGATGGAAAAGTAGAACTGTTATTTCATACACTTATGATTCCTGCTAAATCATATTTCGTCTTAATCTAACTATATTATGATACTGTCTCCTATGTTAGTTTTCTGTCCACCACCCATTGCGCGCGTCCAGCAGCGATTTATGGTTATTGTGGTTAATGTACGCGGTACATCAACCAAGAAGTGGACCCCTCCACGCATATTACCCTTAGAGGTAATATTCCGACAACATCACTATATCGAGTGATGCTATCTGATTATTATTAAAAAACAGATAATATTCAAAAATTGGCACTTTCGTACTAATTTCTATGTAACGTGGTCACCCTGTTACAATACCTAGGACATTACACGATCGAACAGCGACCATGATCCCAGATGGATTCTATTTGGACGACATTAGTTGTGCAAAATGGAGCTCTAATTTAAGGCCATTTATGAGATAACAAATAATTTGTAACTATCAGCTGGTCGATCGGAACTGAGTGCTTTCATTCAATAAAGCAACTTGTCAAACCGTAGACGTAGTCCAAGCGATCGGTCACTAGTACGTATCTATATCTTTAAAACATTTAATTGATGTAGCGGTTCTTCTCAGTCGCTACATGTAAAGTCGGCAATTTTTCGATCTTCGTTGATTAAGCATCGTCCATCACGAGAAGTCGGTGCAATATATTTGCAAGAAAGACAAGGGACGCAAGTATAAAACCAGACGATTATATTGTGTGCGCAGTGATGTACAGGGTCAACTTAAAGGAGGCTCGCAAGCGCTTTACATATCGGTGACGATTCATAAGACTTGCTATGGCGATATCGTGGTGCTAACGAGCTGAGTCAGATTATATTGCTCGATCTCACGAAGCTACATTACACGTGAAGCCCACATCATAGAGCAGAAGTACCAGTTGCCGTAAAAGCTTGTGTG